>JAUTXW010004468.1:430000-690000 GCA_030620095.1 Kuschelorhynchus macadamiae | reverse complement strand
TAACAATTAAATTAATAATAAAAAATGGAGGGATAACTTTATGAGGAGTGTTTGTATTATTAAGTATATGGAAAGTTTGATACATGTTTTACTTTCCTCGCAAGAGGAAAGTATTTTTATGTCAATATTAGACTGATTATGGTAATTCAAAAGTATATTTTATAGTGCGCAAAAAAATATCATAATATGTTATTTTAGATTGCAACAGTCATTGCATTGTACAGGTATATTCAAAATAACACTACCATAATTTATTATTTTTAATTCTTACTTTCCAGTAAAAAGCTAGACTCTTTGTGGCCGGTAAATAGCTTATTACACCACTAAAACGTTGTCTCGCAACGCCTGGTCGCGCGCCGGCGCCGTTAGGTTTTTAAAGTCGAACGTCATTTTGACAGATAAAACGTCTGGGAATTAGGTTTTTATTAATTAATAAAATATTATAACGACAATATGAAATAAAATAATATAAGATGAAAGCATGTTAGATGTTATTAGAGTACGAGAAATACAAACGAAGTCATATACCGGCCATATAACGTTAATTACTACTACAAAAAGGAAATATTTTTACAAATCAGCACACAGAGAAATAAATAGGTTGCATTCTAAAAACAGAATAAAATAAAAGATACATTTCTCTGATGAATATTCGTTAACGGAACTCAAGAAAAGAAAAACGAAGAAAATTCTATATATATTTCAAACAAATGAACCAAAGTTAGGGTATCGAGGTGATAAGAAGGCTTATCCATACTCAGAATTTGATTATTTTATGTTAAAAAGTTTTTGATATGTGCCATCAAAGAACCGATACACGGAACAACAGAACTACAGAAATACAAAACATGTTCGGATTTTGAGGACCTAGACACGTGAACATAATGATCTCTCGAGTTTTTTCAGGATAACAATACTTTTCTTACAAATGAACTAAAAAAGGCCACCTCTCAGTTGATTTTAATTTTAAATTTGCGCCTTCCTTTAATGAAGCTAAAAATGTTCCATATAGTTACAAACGCCCCTAAAATGTGTACCTATATTTTTTTGTATTTTTCATTTTTCATTTGTCAAATATATTTAGCGCCAAATTCTTCTTATAAGTTTAATATTTCTCTCAACTCCCACTCTTATTTCTTTATTTTTTTATTATTAGTTAAAAAGTACGCCAAAAATCCCTCATACAAGCTTCGTTAGTAAAGTAAAAATGAGAAAGTCCTCCTTAAGGCGAAAGTCTTAAAAATATATACATATTCTTTCCGCCGCTTCTAGAAAATTAATTCTGTTTAAGGGCGGAAATATTGTGATAGGTGTCTAAATTCCGCAGAATGGCGGAATTTTTACCTTAAATACGCAACTTCGCCGGCAGATATACTTATAGTTACTCTGTATAATTAAAGTAAAAAAAAATACCTAGCACGTTGATCTCGTCTTCTCCACCTTCCAATGTAACAGTGGAAATCCTCTTTTGAGGTTTGTTAAAGGATCCGTGCTCTCGCATTCTTCTTTCTAATCTTGCAAATATTTTGCGATTGGGCATTTTTCTTTCTGGGTACAAATTTTGATACATTTGAAGCGCGTTACGAAATGCCCTCGCATAAACAAATATCATATCATATCTGTCTTTTCATCATTTGAGTAAAATGACTCGATTTGTCATAAACTGATAATAAACTTGACACATAATAAATATCTGTTGATTTTTTCAATTGTTTTCAAAGCCTACTTTGGGAAAGACGTCTTACTAATAATATTATAATACTTACGGGTATACTTGAATCGATTTACCATGTATTTTTATTAATTATTCTGCAATATTTTTCTAAGATAAAAACTTATATTACAGAAATATTAACAACGGGGAACTTTCGCCAGAGAAAAAGTGGAGTAATAAAGTTACATATTAGACTTTATTATATTTTCTTTGCAACCCCCGTTTTTTTTCCAAAACTTATTTAAAACAGGTATGACGAAAAGACAGGGCCGTACAAAGTATTTTTTTTATTTCCCGATGATGGATTTTCTGGATGGAAACGTTATCCATATCCATCCATATCCATATCCGTGCAATACATGGTTGTGTAGCAAATTCAATTTCCTTTCAAAACCGGAAACTAAAAATCCAGGTTCGTATTGAAAAAAATTAGGTTGATAGTGGTGGCCAGATTATGAAACTTCAGAATCAAAATTTAAAGATACCGCGTTGTAGAGCGCAAAAAAATATAAAACTTTCCAATTTAAACTTTATCTCTAAAATTAACAGTTTTTGAAATATTCCACTAAATTAATTTAGGCGTTATTTACACATCACACTGTATCACATAAACTAACAGGATTTTGGCAACACGGTAAAAAGATCTTAAACGAGTACTAAAAAAGACAACTTTTCTCTAATTTAACCGAACTCGTAGCACTCACCGTTTCGAAGATAGCAATGGTGGCACACGCTATTTAAGACATCCTGTATATGTATGTATGTATGTATATATATATATATATATATATATATATATATATATATATATATATATATATATATATATATATATATATATATGTATATATATATATATATATATATATATATATATATATATATATATATAAGGTATCTAATATCGGGTATGCGGTCTGTAGGTCAAATAAATAACTAATTTACTTCGGACATCCTCTATATTTCGTCATTTATTTATGACTTCATCAGGAGGAAACGCTAAAATGCACCACAGATTAAAATGATATCAAACTAAAAAAAAACAGTTAAAACTTACAAGTGAAGTTACAAAAACATGGCTATATGCATTTCAACACACAGTAGAACGTTAAATTAGGACGAATACAACCACATGAATATTAAAGTGTTGATAACAGGTAGAACTTAACAACTAGCAAGACATTTATATATAAATTTATTTATTTATTTTTTTGAATAATAAGAACTATTTTATTTTTTTTGTGGTAAAAGAAACATTGATACACAGTTTTATGTACATATTGAAGTTCGTGGAATATTTATATTATGGTATTTAAGTTATTTGTTTTTTGTTGAACAAGGCAAAGAATCCATTTGTTCAACAGATTGCAATAAATGGTGCTCAGCTGTTGGATGTCAGATCTAGAATTAACTGAATTATTTTCGTTGTCAATATGTACCATTTCCAGAAATAGCCTTTTTCTGTAATTATTTTCATATTCCAGAATTTGTATGTTTTCGTAATCAAAATTGCGATCCTCTTTCTGAAAATGATCAACCAAAGCACATGAGTTTTTCCCAATACGGCAGTCGCTTTTGTGTTGTGTCGAACGATTTTTAATATATTGGGAAGTCTGTCCTATGTATGTACGTAAATATTAAATATTTTAAATTTTATCAAATGTTTGTATACTTTGTAAATGGTTTATATGACACACAAGCATAGAGATAGACCACTGATGCCAGATCATCCTTAGGGAACCAGCCACTCTCATGGTTTGTTTGGTGAAACAAGTGTAATCGCAGCTTTTTCCTGTATTAGACCAATTGACTGAGTCCGAGACATTGTTTTTGTTTTCGATAATTCATCTTTGTTTCTCAATTAATGTTTACACTGTTTCTTACTTTTTTTACCTATTTCTTTGATTTTGATGCTGTAAATGTTCTTTTCCTTTTTTTTTTTGTGGCTTTATGTTTGATTACTGAATAATACATATTATTATAACTACTTAGATAATAAAGCTTGTCAATAAGAATTAGTCTTAGGCTGTCGTTGTCAGACGTTTAGAGTATCTCGTACTACTATGTACCGCCGTCGTTCGGTTCCTTAGCAAATTGCCGTTAGAGGGCGGTGGTTAAAAACGCGAAATATTTAAATATACAAAATTTGTAATAGTTATTTTAACACTAATTATGAAAACAAAAATATATTTTCTTTATAGAAATCACTCAGTTCCTAACATTCCACCCACCAAAAGAAATATGTTTCTTTTACGCGTACATAAATTTAACATGAACAAAAATAGAAAAAATGAGAAAAAAATTCTAGAATTTAGACAAATACTTAGACACTGAAATCTTAAAACTATTATAGAGTTTATTTATTGTGTAGGCAAAGGACATAGTTTGACAAGAGGTCTTTTAAATGTACCTTGTTGAGTTTTTAATGTTACCACACGAACAACTCCATCTGCTCCGGGATGCACCTCAATTACGCGACCGAATGACCACTGCAAGGGTGGTTTAAGTTCATTTTTAATTAGAACAGGCGTCTTGAGGTGGATATTATCCACTGGTTTTACCCATTTTGATCTTTGCTGTAAAGTGTGCAAGTAATCTTGGCTCCACCTTTTCCAGAAATCAGTATGCATTTTTTGGATCATTTGCCAACGATCGAGGCGATTTATATCGATATGACCCAAATCGGCAAAAAATGTGTTAATGGGATTAAATCATTTGGATCGTCATTCATACTACAAAGAGGGCGAGAGTTAAGAAGAGCCTCAATTTGAGTAAGAAGGGTGTACAATTGTTCATACGTCATAATATGGGAATCTGTCACACGATACAAATGCGTCTTCACTGCTTTAACGCCGCTTTCGCTTAAGCCGCTAAAGTAAGGACTTGCAGGTGGATTAAAATGCCATTTTATAGCTAATCCTTCTGCAGTAGACTGGGAAAAAGCACGCAGCTGATTATCAGCTCCGATGAAATTGGTACCTTGATCACTATAAATATTCGAAACTCTGCCTCTACGTGAAATTAGCCTACGAAATGCCGCAAGGAATGCATCTGAAGACAGATTAGAACATAATTCCAAGTGCACAGCTTTTGTGGCACAGCAAACAAATAAGCAAATGTATGATTTGGAAACCTTGGCACCGCGGTGTCTCCCCAACGTAATGTTAAAAGGACCAGCATAGTCTAAACATACATTAGAAAATGCTTTAAATTGTGACACTCTGAAGTCAGGAAGATCAGCCATCAACATTCAAGACATTTGGATAAACATCGATATATGGCAGAACGGGGAGAAAGTATCCAAAAAGTTTGGACAATTAAATTATGGAGGGTTTTAAGACCCGAATGAAGGTTTTCATTATGAACGTACTCGATTACTAAATCTGTAAAACGATGGATTTTGGGTAATAAGACTGGATATTTCACTTCGAACGGAAGTGATGATTTACGAAGTCTACCACCCACCCTGAGAACACCAGCTTCATCCAAAAATGGTGCAAGCTTCCTGAAGGGCTTTGGCAATAATTGATTATTTTTTATAGCAAGTACAATCTCAGGGAAAAATTCATTCTGAACGTGTAAAATAATAGCCTGTCGGGCTTGGGATAATTCCAGAAGGTTAGGAATACCCGCATATCTCTCCGTTTTGCATTTATTAATGAAACGAAAAAGATAAGCAATAATTCTTTCAATTTTTGACAAGGATGAAAACTTGTTAAGTAAAACAGAAATCAAATTAACCTCGACAGAGGCATTTAATGCAGTTTTCTGCTCCTCCTTGGAAACTTCAACAGAAGATTGCCCAAGGAGAGTAGGTTGTTCAGGCCAAAATTTTGGTTCCTAAACTAGGAAATCGGGTCCATTCCACCATATAGAGTGATGGAATAGCTGAAGGGGTGAAAGTCCCTTAGAAGCACAATCAGCTGGGTTTATGGCTGTCGGAATATATCTCCATGATGTTGGAGGAACAACCTCTTGAATATGAGTAACTCTATTTGCAATGTTTTTCAGCGATGAGGAGATGCAGAGATCCATGTTAAAGCCATCTGAGAATCTGACCATGCGTAACATGCATTAAATTTTCAAAAGTTTTTCTTATAAAAGTCCTAAGAAACTAGAAGAACGGCCGCACATAATTCAAGTCGAGGTAAAGACTGTATTTTTAGAGGTGCCACCCGCGATTTGGCGGCAATAAGGCTGGTAGTTATCTTCCCAGAAGAAGCGATTACACGAAGATAATTCACACATCCGTAGCCTGTGGAAGAAGCATCACAAAATCCATGGATTTCCATATATGAAGTGACATCAGAAAATAATAATCTAGGAAGTTTAATTTTAGCAAGCTCAGATAGTTCAGTTCGAAAATTATTCCAAAGATTTACAATAAACTCACTGGGATTGTCATCCCAATCTGCCTTGCAGAGCCACAGTTTTTGAATTATTTGTTTTGCAAAGAGAGAAACTGGAGTTAGAAATCCCAGGGGATCATAAATTCGAGTAATCTGCGAGAGCATATTGCGTTTTGTGCATTTGGATTCTAAAGGAGTAAATAAATAAGAAAAAACATCGTCATTTGGGTTCCACTGAAGTCCGAGTACTTTGATAAAACTTGGACCCTCAGAATCAAAATCAAGAGACATCTGTGTATCTGTCGAAGGTACAGCAGATAAAAGTGCTTGATGATTACTTGCCCATTTCCTTAATTCAAAACCTCACTTTCGCAAAAGGCTGATGAGCTCTTGTTGCAGGGACAAAGCGGAGGGAACATCGGATGCGCAGATGTCATCATTCAGTCAGTATTCGAGAGGCGGAAGGAAAATTTGTTTCCTCTCTTATGGCGAGTTCCTTTAAAGTCCTTAGTGCTAAGTACGGGGCCAATTTAATACCGAAAGTTACCCTATTAATCTGATATTCTTTTAGTTCCTCCGCTCGAGAAAAACGCCAAAGCATGCGTTGATAACATCTATGCTCGGGTGTCATAAGAATTTGACAATACATTTGTTGAATATCACAAATAAATGCAACAGGCTGAAGTCGAAATTTTAAAAGTATCTCGCCAATATCTTTTTGTAGTTTTGGCCCTGACAGAAGATTGTCATTAAGGGACAAACCGTTTGAACTTGGGGCACTAGCATCCCACACCACTCGAAATTTTTGCAACACACAATGATGAGGAATATAATAAGTTGAAGACAATTTAGTTTCAGACAAAGGGACTTCAGAAATATAATTTTTTTCAATAAATTCTCGAATAAATTCAGAATATGAAGCATGTAATTGCTCATTCTTACAGAATCTTGCTTCTAAAAGGGTAAAGCGCCGAATGGCCTGTGAATATGAGTCACCTAAAATTGGTGATTTACGTTTGAATGGCAGAGCCACAGTAAATCTTCCTGATTCTGTGCGCGTTGTGGAACTATTAAATATTTCTTCACATCGGACATCATCAGGGGATATCGGAGGGATCTTAGAAATATTTTCTTTTTTCCAAAATGTTTGAAGGAGATGATCTAATGAGGGTTCAAGTGAAATGTGACCTGCAAGAAAAGAATTAGTTTCAGAATTTGCATATGTCATACCCTGCAAAACCCAGCCAAAGACTGTTTCTAAGCCGACAGGTTGGCCTAACTGGTCAAAAACTCTACCAGGGCCCAATATATACGAAACCAGCTCCGCTCCTAATAAAACATCTATAGACCCAGGGGCAAAAAAATTAGGATCGGCCAGTTTTAACCCTTCGATGTGTTGCCATTCGGTATAATTCTTTATGCATAGTTTAAGTTCTTCGGCGCAAATTTTTGGTAAGATAATTGCGCCAAACGTGAAGGTTGGATTGAAAGTATCACAAGGTTTCATATAACTACTTGTCATGCCTTTATTAGAAAGAGAAGACATACCATTTAAACCCTCTATAGATTGCGGAAAATTGCGGCGTGGCAAGCCTAAACGTTTAGCACATGCTTCGGATATAAAATTTGCCATGCTAGCAGTATCCAATAAAACTCTCACCTTTTGAAAATTACCACGAACATCACGAATATCCACTTCAGCTGTAGATAATAGCACTATAGAATTCAAGATGCTGGTGAATTTTGTACACTTATCTGTGTATTAGGAGGGGAAGAAAAGGAAGTAGAATTGCTGTTTGATTTGTTTTGGGTTTGACCTGAAGGAGGACGTTCATTACCCGTATTTAAATGAAGTAAGGTATAATGAGGCTTCTTACAAATAGTACAAGTCAACTTGCTTAATGAATGCGAGGATCGCATACAATTTGTACAGAATTTTTGTTGTTTTACCAACGATAATCTCTGAGAAAGTGATTTAGCTAGAAAAACCGAACATCGGTATAATCCATGAGAGGCTGAACATAGAGGGCATTTCTACTTCCGAATTTGGAGACTCAGAAGAAAGCTGACGGGCGAGATTTTACACCTTTATATTTAGGGGAAGTGGGAACCATCGAATGAACCGATTCAAGTGCCTTGCAGTGGTTCTCCAAGAAAGAAACTAAATTTTGAAAAATAGGTATTTTAACATTACTAAATTGCAACTCAAAATCAGTTCTCGTTTTAGAATCAATTTTTTGTAATAAAATATTAAACAACAAAAAATCCCAAGAACCTGTGCTAAATCCTAATACTTTAAGTGCTTCTAAATTTTCGTTAAAAATATCCAGTAATTGTCTAAGCTCTTTAGGTGATGGACGGTTCAACGCGGAAGTAGTGTATATTTCATTAAAGTATGAAGTTGCCAAAAAAACGCTTATTTTGATATCTTTTGACCAAAGTTTCATATGCAATTAAATAATTATTTTCCGTCATGGGTATAGATTTTAATAAATTGAACGGCTCTTTATCAATAGATGTCATTAAAAAGTGAAATTTCTCAATTTTAGATAATGATTCATTATTGTGCACAATGCTGCTAAATATATCAAAAAATGAATGTCATAATTTAAAATTTCCGTCGAAAGTCGGAATAGTTATTTTTGGCAGTTTTGCTGTAACTCTAGAAGTGTCCGAATTTCTAGAAATATTTGTTGAACTGGAGGAATCAAGAGCACACTTTTTTGCTTTTATACTATAATAATAGGAATCCGCTCTATTTCTAACAGCATCCTGATCTGCAAAATCATCGTCAGTAGTTAACAGAGATACTATATTATTATGTATTTTCTTAAAATGGGTATAAATTTCATCTATAATTTCCGCTCTAGCCAAAAAGTTTTGAACAAAATCGATATCATTTGTTTTATCTCGAGAATATTCATAAATTTCCATTAAACGGGTAAGAGACGATTTCCTCTGTAAGGAATACTTTGCTATTTTTTCAGGAATACTAGCCATTTTATCTTATTTGTAAAATGATAACAATTTTATTATTAAATTAAATTAAATAAGTAAGAACTATTAAGTATAAGTAGTTACTTAATACTTTAAAGCAAAAATATGCATGTCACCGACTCAGTAATAAAATTTTAAATAAGTACTATTATTTACCTATTTCAAATGACAAGTCTCTAAATAAACAACACTGCGAAACTCTTCCTAACCATCAAAAAACATAACAATAAAACTATAGTCCTATGATTAATTCGATTAATTCACTCCGAAATTAATGCATAAAATCCGATTAAAATATAACAATTTAACGGGATCCAGTTTGCAAAACTGTAAAGAACGTGATTTTTATTTTTACTATACGCATACGAATTTAAGGTAGGGTAGGTTATAATGTTATATTGATTTTATGGAACGAGTACTGCAAATCTTGCACGATTAGTTGCTTTGCTAAATCGAGGAGCAGGTGGAAGAGTTGCGCAAAGTGTTTCGGAGACACGTAGTGTTCAGTTGCCTGAAAAGTGTTTAATTGTACTACTCTTTTGGTGCAGGTGATTGAAAGGGAAAATAAGGATAATATTAATATGAGAGAGATAATCTATCGCAATTTAAATATATAGTGAATTTTGCAATTATTATTATTTATTACTATTTACGATATACGTGAATATAAAATATATTATATTATATTTTTTAAAAATCCGGTTCGTGGAACAAAATGTTGTTGTCAGAGGTTTGTTAGATAATAGTGAACTGCATAAATAGGTACATTGGTACAATATAAAAATTATATTCTCTTAATTAGAATACGACAAAATCACACACCGCCAAGAGGTACCAAAATAAAATGGTAATCGATATCTCTTAATGTTCCTTGACGAAGAGGGCCCTCTGAGGTTCTATGATGTTGAAATTTCCACACTAAGGTGATGCCGAAAGGCTTTTCGTAAAACTCGAAAAATGAGTCGTTTGACTCAAGAGTATGACCGTTGGCCGCTGTTACTCGAAGAGTATCTCGTACTACTCTGTACCGCCGTCGTTCGGTTCCTTAGCAAAGTGCCGTTAGGCATTTTTAAAAACGCGAAATATTTAAATATGCAAAATTTGTAATAGTTATTTTAACACTAATTATGACAACAAAAATATATTAATAGAAATCACTCAGTTCCTAACATAGGCAGTAAAGCATATCTTGAGTTGAATTAATTTAACATTAAAGTAAAATATCCTCTGTAAACTTTGTACAAGAAATTATATAAATAACTGTAATTGTTACAATGTTATACTTACATTTTTTTGTAATTTATTTATGTTAAAAAGCATGAGTGGAACAGGAATTCCCTTTTTTTTTCTCAGATTAAAAGAATTAGCTCTATAATTTTATAATACATTTTTGATATTTAAAATATATATCTAAAATATTTAAACCCCACAATCATTTTTATATTTTTTCTTTTCCAGGTCCCTCTCTATCTGCCAAGCTGAGATCATTGAACAACTTTTATAACCTAGTTTTTTAATGCAACTTCTAAAGAACAATTTTGAAATTGTCATGTAATGGAAAACCGAAAGAAATATTTTGTTATACAACATATAACATTAGAGGCACGAATTTTAATATATTTTTGCAAATTACTAATGTACAATGTGGTTATTTTAACTTGTCCACATTTTAATCTGGTATAAAGTTCCCAAGAACACAAATAAAAGTGTAAATTTTCGAAGATATAAATATAACTGGCATTTTTTTTAAATGAGACACTTTCTGATTTGCACTTTCAGTAGATATATCTCATGCCCCTAGTTCTTGATACCTTTATCCTTCAAAAATGAAGAAGAACTTTGTCATACACATTAGTTTTATGGCACAGCCATTTTTTTCTTTTCCTTTGTATTTTTAAAAATCAATCTCCAAGTAAGTTAGAGCAGATCATAATTTGGAAAAGTTAAAATAACCACGCCGAGTGGTACAGAGCAAAGAACTAAACTTTTTGCTAGCCATAGGCAAACATAGGTTTATTGCTTCTTGTAAAAGTTCAGAAGTAGTCTTATTTGATAAAGCATAACTCTATTATATAAAAAAATTAATTTTTTTTTGTGTTTCATTTTTTGTTGATGTATGTAAACCATTTTTTAAATTATTTTTTTGTTTAATATGTTATTGCATTTTTTCTAAGTCATAATAAGTTTTAAATCATGTTCAATGAAAACAACATCGTTGGATATGTAAATTGATCAAAAACTTAATCTTCCAACGTGTTGGTATGTATTTATAGGTATTCTTCAATATCCCCACTTTACCCTTCGTATAGTACAACCATAAATGGAGGAATTTTATCCAGTTTTTATATCACCCTTTTCTAATGACTGACTATATATATATATATATATATATATATATATATATATATATATATATATATATATATACATATATATATATATATATATATATATATATATATATATATATATATATATATATATATATATATATATATATATATATATATATATATATATATATATATATATATATATATATATATATATATATATATATATATATATATATATATATATATATATATATATATATATATATATATATATATATATATATATATATATATATAGAGGGGATTGGGGGGGTTAGTCTCGCTCCCCCCACCACTTTTTTCATTGGTCTCCCACTTACCGCGCCTGTCCCTGCCACGCCTACTTGACTCTGCTTGATTCTGATTGGTCTTCCCCACTCTTACGTGTGCATCCGGAGGGAGATGTTTGATTTAAGTGTTAGCAGCCAACAGAGCAATTCATTCTTACTGTAGTATCAGTATTTTTAAAAGTAACGAAGTTAAAAAATATATGTTAATTAAAATGAGTTGTCGCCACGTTGTTTTGCAAGAATCTAGTGATCTACATTTTGAGCAATTGGAAAAAATGTCTTCAATGTACGAAGATGAAATAATATATTTCACGGTTGGCGGAAGAAACATTTTCGACGTTAAACAAGCATGGTTAGCAGATTTAGATAAGAACAATTTTGAAGAGGTTAGGTTCAAGACGATAGTGAAGATGAGGGGATACATAATTTCTTTGATGCCGGTTGTGGTGAAAAAGGTCTTGTAAATATTAAAAAAATAAGTGCTAGTGATGCTGTTGAACCAAATTATCTACGCCGCGAAGTTTGTGTCTTTCAAGATTATGCCGTCATAATGTCTTCGTTTGGGGGTGCTTATAGTTTGCGCTTACGATGCTATTATTTGCACGCATTAGAAGCACCCCTTGGCAAACACAGTTTTGTGTCTACACATTACAAAAGAGCAATGGAATGTTGTGAAAAAGACTTGCGCTGTACATTGTGTAATGACAATCTTTTTCATTTCAGTGCCCCTGAAACTTGTATAGTGTGTAACAAAACTGAAGCGAAAAAAATTGAAAACCATTTTGTAGACAAAAGTAATTTTGAATCAAGTTAAGCAAAAAAAGATACAATACATTTTGAAAAAGATAGAATGATGGGATTATGGTGGAGGACTTGTAAATATATGCGGTAACAAAAAATTACCTAGGAGTTTTTTTTTTCTACGCACTATAAAAAAGCAGTAGAATACGCAGTGAAGTGAAAAAAAAATTAAAACCATTTAGTGGACAAAAGTTATTTTAAAAATAAAATTGCAGAATAACCTTTAAAATTAATAGTAGGAGACTAATCATGGTCGAGTGCTATTCAGAACTATTCGTGGACATTCAAGGTTATAATTGTTTATTTGGCTTGGTCTCAAAGGAGCTTCCTATCTACGATGGTGTACGCTGGTCTAATTTTCTTTTTAAGTCACCATTTAAAAGAACCATGTTATCTGCCAAGGATCAAGAAATAGTTGATTGGTCTGAAGAATATCATGGGTTGGAAATATAGAATTAAATGAAATAGAAGAAATCCTCAAGAATATTGTCAAGATATATACTAATCCGAAGATCTATGTCAAAGGCATTAAAAAGAGAAACTTTTTAAGAAAAATTTTCACCCCAGAGCTGATCATAAGCATTCCAGTCAACGAGGAACCCAAACTAAGCAAATTTAAGAATGTTATTTTCATAAAAATTTAAGTTCTTGGCATTGTGCCTTGGCTAATGTAAAAATGTTATGATTATAAAAATTGTTATTATACTTGTTAAATGAAAAAAAAAATAGATGTAGATTTATCACAAGACAATTTAATTATTATTAAAATATAACAAAATACAATTAATTTTTGTTTAAACACATAATAAAGAATATTATCATACATAATTTTTTTTTAGCCCCACACACTTCCATATTTGATATGCTCCTTAGTACGTTTTATTACCAATTAAATGCGGACGCAAAAAAAGAAAGAAAATAAAATTTAAGAATATATATTATACATCGAATTAATATTACTAAAAAATATATTTAAAATTACCTTTTGCACTTTGTATTGTATTATAATGGTCATTTACATTTAACACTATAAATTATAATAGTCTTCTGCTCCTAAAACTAAAAATTATATTTATAATTGAACGGTCTTTTGCACAAACTTTTGGTTGTTTTCTCTTGGCACACATTGGGATTGACACTAACGGCACACTATCAATTTGAATAGGTCCATTGCTTACCTTTATACCAAATAAAAGTTCTAAATCGTGCAGAAGTCTTAGCACGACCTCATCCACACTTTCTGACCATTCTGATGAAGCTGATGCTGGGGGTGATGTTTCTGTTTGTGTAAGCTCTGGTGACATCAACTGCTATTGTCGATGTGGAGTCATGGATACTCCGGCTGAAGTTGTTTCTAGTACCTCTGGTAAAACTCTGGTACCACTTTTTGGAGGACATCGGTATTACGGACGATGTTCCTGGTTCCTTCTGTGAACACCACATTTTGGGTGATATTGGTACTTCTACTGAAGTTGTTAGCTCGTCCAGTACACACCACATTTTTGGCGACATTGGCACTTCAACTGAAGTTGTTAGTTCGTCCGGTACATACCACATTTCGGGAGACATTGGTATTATGGCAGAAGCTGTTCCTGTTTCCTCCGGTAACCACCACATTCTGGGGGATATTGGTACTTCTACTGAAGTTGTTGGTTTCTCCGGTATACACCACATTTTTTCGGATATTGGTACTTCAACTGAAGTTTTTAGTTCGTTTGGCACACACGAAATTTTGATACAAAACAATCTAGACCGAATCAAATGACAAAGACTGAATATTGCAGTAGAATTACGAAAATATAAAGCACAAAAGAGACACTCCCAAAACGTACAAGTACCACCCTGTCACTTACCAACCAAGAACCACTCCCAAAATCGGAAAAAAAACCGAGTTGCAAAAAAAAAAAAGGATGTATAGTTGTCGAGTTCACGTCGGGAGGTATTTGACACCAGTTGACCTTGGTACCACGCTGTACCAGCCACCAACCTTGCCAGTGGGCGCGACTTAACAAGAAGTGGTTTTAAGCGGCTTTCGAGTTTACATGTACCGTCAGTTGAAAGTCGTATTTATTGTACGCTAGTTCCTATCGTGATTCTCAGTGTCTGCGGTGAATTCTCTTGTGTAATTGTGTTTTCGTGCCTTTTAGACTGCAAATCCCTAGTTATCCAACTCCTAAATTTTATGTTTTGAGTGTTGAAAATTTATCCTACTTTGTGTGATCTAGTTTACAGCTTTCTTTCGTTTTGTGTTTTTTGCAGGTTTGATTTTTATTTTTTACCACTATGAATTCTCTAACTGACTTTGATTTTGAATTTGATCTTACCTTATTTGATTTGGAAGAGACTTGCCCAGTCCATGATTTAATGGATTGTCATTTGTGTCAATTAAAACCTGACGCGTTAGAAAAATATTTTAATGAGAACATGGATAATACTCAATCTGAAATTGGTGGTATCGATGACGCTACAATTATAAACAATTTAGTTACAATTTTTAATAATCAAAATAATGCAGTTCACCCTGAACTGATTTCAACAATAAATTTTGAAGAAATAGCGAGCTTTGGGGAATTTAATTCAGATATTAATCCAGTGAATCAATCATTGGACAGTCTTAGAGAGGCCTCCTCAAAATATTTCACTGTTGATGAGGAGGAAATTAATTTAGAAAATCATAACTTTGAAATGTTAGTCAATGATGTTTATTCGAGCCAGGGAGTTGAGGGGAAACAGGGTGAAAATGAATTTCAGGGAGTTGAGGGTGAAAATGAATTTCAGGTGTAGAGCAAAATATCTACTCACCAATTTCTGTTTCGCCGTCAGAAGATTCAACAGAGACCGTTATTGAGGTTAAAAAAATCAGGGAGGAATACCAACCAGCTCCTAAATTACATTTCCACCAAAAATCAATAGCGGTGTTCGACCAAACCTGTAACGAAATTGTAGGTGATGTTGAGGTGTACAATGTTGTTCAAAATCGCAACCATAGTCCACCGAAACTTCACCTCAATTCGTGTGAAATTGTCGAATATAAAGAAGTTCAGAACAAACGAAAACGTTCTGCTTCTGAATCTTCTGACGACGAAACAAATGTAATGAAAAAAATCAAAACCGATGATATCGAAAAATCAGGGGCCGTTGTTACAACCCAACACAGCAATTCATTAAAAACTGCCTACAGAAGTGAATTAAACACATTTTTAGATTCAAAACCAAAGCAAAATTTATCAAAATCAGAACAAAGGCGTGGTTGTGCGACGTTCAAATCAATGGTAAACAACTATTTTAAATTGAATGAATGTAAAAAGACAGGGTGAGCTTCTTTTAAATTTAGGTAATATTTTTATGAAAAATCCCTGCTTTGGTGGTAAATCTTAGTGGTAAATATATGTAAAAATGTTTTAAAAATTAAAAAAAAAATAAAAGACACGTAAGCGCAAACTTTTAAATTTAAATCCAATATTCCTTATTTAAAGAGAAACTAAACCTATAAATATCCAGTTCAAAATGACCCTTCTCTGCACACTCTGTCTAAAAGAATTTACACAGAGACGAAATGCCATAAGACACATTAAAGAATCATGTTTAAAAAGAGACACAAATCATAATCCGGATGAGTATTTAATCGATAGTAAGTATATTTACATTATTTACTAAGAATTAGGATATATTAAAATATAAGAAAAACAATAAAATTTGTTTTGTGTTATTTCAATGATCTTTTTTGCTTGACTTAGTAAGCGTCCAGGGGCAGGGCAGGTGGTCAGTCCCCTCCCCCACCTTGCTCCGCCGCTCATTATGTTATATTGCATATAAATTATTATAGTGAATTAAAAAAAAAAAATTTTTTGTTTCAGTTGGTGAAAAATTCTTCAGGAATAATGCAACTCGCCATTGCGAAGACTGTAAAGCTGATATTAATTTTAATGCTTGGAACTCTCATCTAAGAACAAATGTCCACAAAAGCAAGAGTACTATTAAATATGGACATAGAATAGACCTTATTAGAAGTGCTTTTAAGTCTCGAATTGCTGCATACAAGGTTTACTCACCCAAAATGCATGTCAACCTTAAAAAGTTTCAGCAAGAAATTTCCGAGAAAGTCGTAACATTAATTCGCCAGCAACAGCAATTATATAGATGCGTTAAGATAAATGCAGAATTATTTGGTATCTACTACTCGCCAGTTTTGAAGTCTATATCCGTTAAATCATTCAACACAGCCGTCCATAACGTGACTGAGACGACTGATTTAAATAATCTCTATGACGAACTATTCAAAATTCTAACAACCAAGGCAGATGAACTACCTGAACGAGATTCTGGTAAGTTAATAATTACTTGCAAGCATTTTAACATTTCAAACGCTATTGCTTCAATTTATGTTTATTTACAACAGTCTCTCTTAATAAATACTAATTATTTCTTCTTTAAATTGCAAGTTGGATTTTACAACAAATTCTCCATTTAGAAGTAAACATCAACAAGTACAACCCTTTATGTGGCGACTCTTATATTCCAATTCCAGAGTTCCGAGGTAGTTTGGTAAACATTTTGAATGAAGATGATTTCTGTTTTGCATATGCCGTTGTATCAGCAATATGTAGACCTTCAGGTGATCCTAGGAAAACTTCCTCGTACCCGGACTTCAGAACTATCTTTGATTTTACAGGTATTAATTTTCCAAAATTAGAGCAGATAAGTACTTTTGAAAACAAAAATAATTTATCCATAAATGTCTATGGGGTTGAGAAATTTTTTAGAAATGGAGTATATGTAAATGAGATTGTAGGACCATTACACTTTAATAGACATAAAAAGAATATACATATCAATCTACTTTTAAATACTTCTGATGACGGTAATAGTCATTATTGTTGGATAAAAGATTTATCTAAATTACTTTTTAAACAACTGTCAAAAAAGAAATGTAGAAAAAATTTGTGTGAAGGATGTTTACAATATTTTGGTACCTATGCAAAATTACAAAGACACTTAAAATATGATTGCACATCTGTTCCAATTGAATATCCTTCAGAAGAACTTATTTTAGATAAGTTTGGAAATCAAATTCCAGAAAACATATTAAAGTTTCAAGATATTCAAAAGCAGTATGAAGCACCTTTTGTAATTTCGATTTCGAGTGCTATTTAAAAAACGTTGAAAACGAAAAGCTTGATCCTACAACTTCCTATACAGTTAAAACTGCTGAACATGTTCCATATTCGTTCGCTTATTACATTAAATCATCATTTGATAAAAATCTCACATCTTTAAAACTTTATCGTGGAACTGATTGTGCTGAAAAGTTTATTGAATATATTGAATTTAATGTGAAAAACCTTTATAACTATTAATTTAGAAATCAAAAGCCTATGAATAAGTTAACTAGTTTGCAACAAAAAGAACTTGAAAATGCATTTGTGTGTTATATATGTGAAAAACCTTTTTCAGACGAAAATTTTACAAAATGTAAGGACCACTGTCATTCTAGCGGTAACTATAGGGGCGCGGCTCATTCTATTTGTAATTTACATTTCATACCTCCAACTTACATTCCAATAATTTTTCATAATCTAAATAATTACGATTCTCATCTATTTATTAAGTCATTATGTAACAATAAAGAATCAATTAGCGTTATTGCTCAAAACAAAGAAAAATATATTTCTTTTAGTAAATAAATTATGGTAAACAAGTATGACTCTAAAAATAAAAAGATAGTTGACTTGAATTTACGATTTATAGACTCATTTCAGTTTTTACCAGAATCTCTTGAATCACTATCTAATATTTTAGATAATTCTCTGTCTTGAAATTAGGAAACATTTTTCAGACACAGAGCAATATGTTAGGCAAAAAGGAGTTTTTCCTTATTCATATAGTGAATCTTACGAAAAGTTGGATGATAAATCTTTGCCCGCTATTGATAAATTTTATAATGACTTAATTGATGAAAATATTAGTAATGAAGATTACATACATTAGAACTAAAGTACTGTATTCAATTGCTCCACGATAGGTGAATATTCAGATATATATTTGAAATCTGACGTTCTCCTTTTAGCCGATGTTTTTGAAAATTATAGAAATACTTGTTATAAAACTTATAAATTAGATCCTGTGAACTATGTAACAAGCCCTTCAATGTGTTGGGATGCTATGAGGAAATTTACAAATGTAGAATTGGAATTATTGACTGATCCAAATATGCCTCATTTCTTCAAAAAAGGGGTTAACGGGGGAGTTTGTACTTGTTCAGCTCGAAAATCGGAGGCAAATAATCCTTTTCTTGATAATTTCAATCCTAAGTATCCAACAAAATATATTGCCTATTTAGATGCAACAAATTTGTATGGTTTTGCAATTAAACAGTATTTGCCAGAAAAAAACTTTGTTTGGCTATCTGAGGATGAAATTAATGAACTTTATATTTTAAATATTTCAGATACATCATCTACGGGCTATGTATTTGAAGTTGACTTAGAATATCCTCAGAATTTACATGAAAGCCATATCGACTTTCCGCTCTGTCCCGAACAATTTAAGCCACCAATTTCCAGGTATTCTAAACTAATTCCCAATTTAAACAATAAGTACAATTACGTTCTTCATTATCGTGCTTTGAAGCAAAACTTAAAATTTGGACTTAAACTTCTCAAAATACACAGGGGAATTAAATTTACACAATCGCCATGGTTAGCTAAATATATTGATTTGAATACTAATTTACGAAATGCTTCAAAAAACAAATTTGAAAAAAATTCGTACAAATTGGCAAATAACAGTATTTTTGGTAAAACTATGGAGAATGTCGATAACCGAGTAGATATTAAGCTAGTAACTCAATGGGAGAGAGAGCAAAACAAATTAAGTGCTGAGAAATTAATTGCAAAACCTCAATTTAAAGATTTAAAATTTTTTTCAGAAAATCTAGTAACTATTCAACTTCAAAAGATATGTATCGAATATAATAAGCCCATTTATGTTGGAATGAGTATATTGAATATTGCAAAAACTGTAATGTATGATTTTTATTATAGATATTTAAAATTAAAATATGGAGATAATGTAAGTTTATTGTACACTGATACTGATTCTTTAATACTAGAAATTGAAACGGAAAATTTTTATGAAGATATGAAGCAAAATCTGGATCAATTTGACACCTCTAACTATCCTGAACCAAATATTCATAATATGCCGATATCCACATCAGTGGTTGGTAAATTTAAGGATGAATATAAAGGTGTACCTTTAGAAAGTTTTTTTGGTACCGGTGCTAAGGCATATTGTGTAAAAACCAAAGATAGTTTAGATAAAAAGGCAAAAGGTATTCGTAAATCGGCCGTACAAAAACAATTAAACTTATCAGATTATAAAGACGTTGTGGAAAAAGGTCAAAAGGTATACTGCACAATGTATGTTTTTAAGTCACATCTACACAATATTTATACGAATTTGATTAACAAACTAGCCTTGACAAGTCATGACGATAAAAGATATCGTCTTTCAAATATCACAAAAACTTTAGCATGGGGTCACAAAGATGTTGTCTATATACAATCAATGATTAAAAATTTATCTATTTTACAATCTGAACAAGAACCCAAATCTAAAAGACGATGTTTAGAAGAGACTCGCAATAAAAGTAGTTTTGATACACAATTGTTATCCGGTTTTGAAATTGGGAAAGGAAGTTAAAGTTGTCAAGTTTTATAAAATTTGTTCCATTGATGATCTGTTTCATTAATTTGTGTGAATATATAAAATGTTGTAACAAACAGTATTATTTAGTTGCTTTAGAACAATGACTGCTACTTCATTAGTCGTGTTAGTCTCCCTTGTTGGCAGAATACTATATGTTAATCATATTCCTAACACAATTAGAGCCGACGTGTGCATCAATAAGAATAAAAATTAAACTGTTATAAGCAAATGAGAATGATTTACATAGACGGAAACTCACATTTGTTTACTTATAATATTTCAGAAAATGATTTAAGTGTTAATACTTATATGAAGATTAAATATTTCTTTGATAAAAAGCCTGTCATTTATTCAGAATGGATAGAATTTGTTCATAAAAAACATAATTGTAATTATGTATATTTTTATATAATATTATTGTTTCTGACTTTAATATCAATTATTTCATCTTACGTTGCTTTTGTAATGTATTTGAAAACCTGAATTAAAAGTTTTAGTATTTGATTTTTTGTAGTTTTTGTAGTAATTTTTATCTCCTCCAACGTTAAGTAATCTCCCTCCTCCATTTAAGTGGAGGGGACAGTAGACTATAAAAATGTGAAGCAAATCATTATTTAGTTAGTTTCTATATTCTACGGTCTCATAATGTTCAGCCCTCAGAGAGTAACGTCCAATGTGTTTAAAACATCTATACATTCTATCGAAAAACAAACCATAGTGAATTCTAAACAGTACCCTTTAAATAAATCCAAATCAAAGTTTGTGGATATTGGTTTGTGTTTAGAAAGTGATTTTACGCCATGTGTTGAATCTGGTGGAAACAAGAACCAATCTATTGTTCTAAGTAAGGATGATTGGAAAGACCTACTAAAATATCAGGGTGTTATAACAAATTACTTTTTCTCATCAAACGCCTTTCAAGAAACCATATTTTTGAAAAATATGTCCATTCTTTTTGAGGAATTTGGTGAAATGCCAATAGTGAGGATTGCAAAACATGATGATTACGTCTGTTTTGGAAATGAAACTGTGTGCAGATTATGGGAACGAATACCTTTAATCGAATACAGATTAAATATTTTACAAAAACAGCAATTTAACAGTTACTTCGACAATTTTAAGAACAATCTGTTTTCCGAAACCAATTGTCTTCAAAAAGTATATGATACTCCAAGTGAAAACCCCAATAGTGAGAATGTTTGTACTATGCTGGAATTATTACTAATGCATCCACTCCAGCTCGAACAAAAATTAAGAGAAAGAAAATATTATGAAGAAATCAGTAAGTTTTGATGAAACTAAAAATCAACTTCATACGATGCATGCATGGACGTTTGCATATAGAAAATCCCGTATGTCGCCTCGAGAGTTTGTAGACCAACAACATTTTAAAAGACGAATTGAATTATGTGAAATTATTTTAAAACCTGTTTTAAATAATATGTTAAAATGGGATTATAAAATAAAACAATGTTAATATAAAAAAATGTGTTTTATTGATGAACATTTTACAAAATATCCTTTTTTAATATCCATAAGTTATGTGTTTTGTCTAATCCCAACCATTTAACTAACACCTTATTTCCTTTTCTTCTTATTACTTTTTCCATTAAGTATATGTCTGAATGTCTGACTTTTTGTAATTCTTTTCCGTAAAAGCCTCCTTGAATTTCTGATTTGTTTTCATCTTCAAGTAAATAGGTTGCAGGAATTGTAAGTTGTAACTTTTTTATTCTAGAAATTTCATTTGACCAGTTGGGTGTGTACCCTTTAGAAAAAAATTCTCTGTGTTTGATTATACGAACAAAGTCACCAACTTTAATTTTTTTTAAATCAGGATCAACTATTTTCATATGAGTAAACGATGATTTCAATATATTTTTTTCATTTCCCTTATTAACAGCATTAGGTTCTTTACCAATTGTAGAGTGTACTGTATTATTGTACACACTAACAATATCAGGCAATATATCTAACCATTTATAATTTCCTTGAAGACTAAACTTTTTCCACATTTTATTCTTTAATGTTCGGTTCACTCGCTCAACGATACTTGCTTTCAAATTAGAAAAAGTACTATAGTGATTGATTTTAAACTGTTCCATTAGCTTCTGAATATCTTTGGAATAAAATTTTTTTCCTTTATCTGTTTGTATATTTTTTGGAACGCCTTGCAGGTGTTTAGGGGCTTCTTTTAAGTCTTTGAGAATTTTTTTCATTGCTGCAGCCACCTCTTTACCAGTTTTTGTTTTAATAGGTAGTGCCAAACGAATTTAGAAAAATATTAATTACCACTAATATATATCTATATCCTCTATTAAATTTTGAGTAAGGTTGCATTTCAACTAAATCTGCTTGAAACAAATCATTAAGCCCTTTTACGATTACTCGTCTTCTTTTAAAATTTCTTCTAGCGGGTCTATGTAATTCATTAACGACATCCTCCTTAATTTTATTCATTTGCTGCCCGTTTTACTATTTATAGAAGACGAGCAGCTCTATCGACTCAGTTTACAAAAACTATAAAATGATCATACACAGCCCTTACTCGATTACATCCAATAAGAAGAGCAAGAAGAAAGGTACGGATTTAGTAAATAAACTTATTAATAGTCTCCCTGTTGAACTACACATTCCTGGTTATAACTATTGCGGTCCGGGAACAAAGTTGGAAAAGATTAAGTAGGGGGATAGTGGCATAAATCCTTTAGACGATGCTTGTAAAGATCATGACATAGCCTACTCGCAATCTAACGATTTATCAAACAGACACGAAGCAGATAAGATTCTAGCAGAGAAGGCTTGGCAAAGAGTAAAGGCTAAGGATTCATCGCTGGGTGAAAAAATTGCAGCTTTGATGGTTACAGGTATTATGAAAGGAAAAAAAAAGTTTAGTATGGGTGTTAAGACATCCAAACGAAAACTCAGGATAAAAAAACACGTTATAAAAACTCCAAAAAAAATTGGTGGATTTTTACCTCTTTTGCTTCCAATTTTGGGTGCCCTCGGTGCATTGGGAGGTGGTGCAGCCGGAATTGCTAAAGCTGTTAATGATGTAAAAGCATCAAGACAATTGCTTGAAGAAACTCAACGTCATAACAAAGCTATGGAAAACGTTGCAGCCGGAAAAGGTCTATTTGTAAAGCCATATAGAAAAGGAAAAGGATTGTTCATTAAGCCCTATAAAGGGGGCTCTGTAAAAAAAACATTAAAAAAAAGCTCAAATAAATTTTCCGCAAAGAGCTTTAACCAACATTGATATAATGAAATATGCAAACATTTTAGAGATACTTAACTTTAGAGGTGTTTTTATGCGTGATAATCTCCCGCGAAAATTTAGACAAAAAGAAACTGGTATTGTTAATTTCGACAGTGAAAAAAATGATGGTTCTCATTGGGTAGCTTACATAAAAAAGCAAAAAGATGTCGTGTATTTTGATAGTTATGGTAATCTCAAACCACCTCTTGAGTTCCAATATTTTAATACAAGTAAGGGTGTAAATATATATTACACCTATGAGGTCAAACAAAAATTTAATAACTATAATTGTGGACAGCTAGCTCTTAGTTTTCTATATAAGCACATGAAATAAATTATTACGGCATTTCTTAAAATTTAACAGAATGTCTACAACATTTACGCTTACAGGGAATTCTTCTATTTTATCATCTGATTTTAATCCTCCCATCTACTTAGATGACGAAAAGCAATATTTATTAGGTTTAGCTGATTTTGAGTTATTTATGAGTATCACTAATATAGAGGATGGAAACAATAAAATTTACGTAGATGGTAAAGTGATTGTTATTCCGGATGGAACTTATGACATAAAAGACTTAAGTACATTGATAAATAACAAACTGCATGAAATTTTTATTATAGAACCCTCTTCGTTTAGATTAACGACAAATCTCAATACCCTAAAATGCAGTATTAAATGCAGTAAAGAAATTGATTTCACAAAAGATGATTCAATAGGAAACCTTTTAGGTTTTAATAAACGGAAAATTAAGCCTTATGAATGGAGTGAATCTGACAATGCTGTAAATATTTCCAAGGTTAATGCTATTTGTATTGATTTTAACATTTGTGTAGGTTCATTTAACAATGGCAAACCAGTTCACATAATTCACCAATTTTTTCCAACGGTACTACCAGGGTATAAAATAGTGGAATCACCATTACCTATATTATACTTTCCAATTAGCGTTCAAACAATCGACAACATTACTGTAAAAATAATTGATCAAGACGGTCACCTTATAAATTTCAGAAACGAAACCATTACCGTAAGATTACATTTAAAAACTAACAACAATGGTTATTAGATATAATAGACCATTTGTATCTAAATTTCAACCTATTACCGTAAGTAAATCTTATAAAAAAGAAAAACCTAACCGCAAAGTTTGTAGTTCCAAAAGCATCAAACGGTTAACAACAAAAAACCATCAGTGTCTGAAATCGTTGGGTTTTAAAGTTTTAAATAATGGATATTTTAAAAGTTAATGAAAGTCTATATGTTGACAACTCTATAATTGGCTCTGAATTACATACCTATCAACCATTCATTTCTTCAAAATTTGATCATAATGATGAAATACGTATTCCAAGCCAAGAATTAGACACATACAGATTACCTTCAGAAAGTATTCTATATATAGAAGGAAATCTCGCTAATCAAGAAGGAAAATATACAAAAAAATTAAGATTTGTCAACAATGGTATTGCGTTTTTGTTTCGGGAAATACGTTATGAATTAAATGGAGTAATTGTAGACTCTGTAAGAAATGTTGGTTTAATATCAACACTCAAAGGATATTTATCTTTCGATAACAATGAAAGCGTAAAGCTTCACGATGCTGGGTGGTTTCCCAACAGAAATGAAGCAGACAGAATTTTGGTAGATGATAAAGGTAAATTTAATGTATCGATACCCCTAAAGATGCCACTTGGATTCTTCGAGTATTATAAAAAAATTATTTTAAATATGAAGCAAGAATTAGTACTCATCAGAGCAAGTAATGATTTAGATGCTGTGCTCTTTATAGATGACACGGAACCCAAAACATTAGAATTTCCTACTCCAAAAGTCACGATTGAAAAATTGTATTGGAAAGTGCGAATATCGAAGTAGATATTCCTCAACAACTTGCCTTAACGAAAATATTAGAAACAAACAAGGAAATATTGTTAGGATTTCGAAGCTGGGAATGTGTTGAATATTCCGAATTACCTGAAGCAACGTCATGCTGTTATTGCCTTCCAAATAGATCGAAAAGGAAAATTAAAAAAGGACATTAGTCAATTTGATAACGTTGACCTAACAAACATAAGAATTTTTTAAATTCTGAGAGATATCCATATCACGATTTATATTTAAATTTTAAAGACAAAAAATTTTTTGCTCTATATGAAATGTTTGCCAATTTTAGAAATTCTTACTATGGATTGACACGTGAACCAATTTTTGCGCCTGAAAAATTTAAGACAACTTCCCCTATTTCACACATTGATTGCTCTCATCAGAAGGAATCGCTTCAAAGTGGTTCTGTAGTTATAAGAGTTGAGTTTGAAACAAATGAAAATATTCAAAAAAATACCTCTGTTTATTGTCTCATCCTCCACGATAAAATATTTAGCTATAATCCTCTAACAAAAATAATGAAACAACTTTAATACGCATGCGTCAGTTTTAATATTTATAGCATGACACAAAGAAATTTCTTTCATTATGGATTATATGCATCGGTTAATCATTTTTCAACACAAATTACAAGAGTTAAAGAAACAGATAGAAGAATACCAATTAAAATTTGAAATGGTAAAAAAATTTCAATATTTAAAGATATGAAAGTAATTGTAGATATACAAGGATTTAAAGTGGAGAACAATAAGTTAATTGTTAAAGAATTGGCAGCATACGATGTGTTTAAAATCAGCCACCACATATTTAAAGCACCCTTTCCTATGAATCATTTACCATCAAAACTATACAGCAACGCTATTTGGCTAATGAACAATCATCATTGTATCGATTGGGATGAAGGATTTACTCCTTAACATAGATGTCGAGATGTTATCAGAAATTTAACCGAAAAAGTCGACTTTATCTATGTTAAGGGTGAAGAAAAGGCGGAGTTTGTCAGAAAATATTCTCAAAAACCAGTTATTGAATTTGATGAACAGCCAGCTTTACAGAAATTGGAACCATAACTATTTTTTTATGAAATAAAACGATTAGTTTTAAAATATATTTGTTTTATTGGTTAAATATTTCCTTATACATAATATGTGTTCGCTTAGCTCTAATTGTTTTAAATCATTTATAAATTTTCTTTCATTTTTACTTTTAAGAAAATCTATACATGCCTTAGCAGCTAGTTCACATAATTCTGCATGTTCCATATAGTGCAAATAAACAGTAATGTTTTGAGCTTCACTGCTTTGTCCGTCAAATTCATAAAACTCACAGCAAGCTTTAGACATTATGAATTCTTCATACATTTCTCTAACAACTTCCTCCATAATTACACTAAAAGTTCTTCCTCTTTTAAAATGTCTTTCACTAGAACGGGATCTTCAATATATTTTTTCAGTTTAAGAAGATGATAACCAAATCCCAATCCCCTTATGTCATGAATAAGTTGTATTAAATCGAACGTTTCACAATATTTGTCACATGCAGATGCAGCACTCGCATATTCATTCGATAGTTTCTCGTAATAATGACACCATTGTAGTCTGCTTTGCATAGAATCCTGACAATAAGAAAATGATAACCAGTAGAATTCTTTACTTAACTTTTTAACAGCTTTCACTAACTTGCAAATGACCACAACACCTTTTTATAGATCGCGGTGGTCTATCTATACAGTCACCCTCTTGGTTATGATGAGTATAACAGGGTAAGTTTAACTGTAATTTCTTGTCACGTCTATAGCGTTCTGGTAGCTTTTCCCAAATTTGTAACAACTCCAGTGACTCTACAAATCTTCTTAAGTAACTAAGAGGAATATATTTTAGATCACCCACCGGAATGTCCCTCAATGGCGCCGTTAGCGCTAAACAAATAACTTCAACAACACGTTCAATAATATCTTCAGTAGGTACTGTATTCAACGAACCCATCTGACTAAATTTAAGAGATGAAAATGAATTGATCTGTTGGGTTGGCTGTTAGCACTTAAATAAAACATCTCCCTACGGATGCACACGTAAGAGTGGGGAAGACCAATCAGAGTCAAGTAGGCGTGGCAGGTACAGGCGCGGGAAGTGGGAGACCAATGAAAAAAGTGGTGGGGGGAGCGAGACTAACCCCCCCAATCCCCTCTACTTATATATATATATATATATATATATATATATATATATATATATATATATATATATGTTGTTTTTGAGTTTTATGTTGATCTCTTCGATAGAAAATAGAGCCGCGGGACTGTAAACGCGCAAGTAATTATTTATTTTATGCCAAATATTGAAAACCACGCGTAGCCATACAAACACAATTGTTGAATAAAAGGGCACTTACTTGGGTCTTCAAACTACGGCTGTCCTACAGGAGCTCCTGTCTACTCTTCTTGCAAAGGGGTTGACACTCACAAACACATTTTAGAGACTTGGATAAAAGGGTTTGATTTTGAATTTCGAAATTGCTTCTTACTGTGCGCTTGTCTTACACCACACACACCATTCCTTGTCCTTTCTTTCGGAATGCTGACGCTTGTCCTTGACATGCGCAGTGCCAAATAAATTTGAATTTGTATGGCTTTGTATCATTAGCGATATGAACGATTTTTCTTTACAAATGAACAAATTTGCGTGCGTCAAATCGGGATCTGGACAAGAATTTAAAGGTTCCATAGTTAGGAAATGGCCTGGGGTCAAGGGCGTAAGATCGTTGGGATCGGAGCTTTGCTCACAGATAGGTCTAGAGTTCAGTAGGGCTTCAATTTGAGTTAGTAAAGTGTAAAGTTCCTCGAACGTAAAACTTTGATTACCAATGGTTTTATAAAGATGAGATTTTATTGATTTGACTCCTGCTTCAGCAAGACCATTAAAATGAGGAGCGCCGGGACTGTTTAAACACCATTTTATGTGTAAGCTTTCAGCGGAAAATTTAGAAAGATTTTGAAGTTCTTTGATAGCCCCCACAAAGTTAGTTCCACAGTCGCTAGTAATTTGTACACAAACACCGCGTCTGGCAACAAATCGCCTCAGGGCAGCTATAAAAGCCTCAGTTGTAAGGTCAGAAACGAGTTCTATGTGTATAGCTTTGACACAGGTATCTACAAAAATGGCTATGTACGCTTTTAAAGTAGGTGCCTTACGTTGTCTTGAAGCAGCTATCGTGATTGGACCAGCATAGTCTAAGCAAACATGCGAGAAGCATTTTAGCTGAGACGCTCTAAACGCGGGCAAGTCAGCCATAAATGGCATATAAGGTTTTGGTTTTGAACGAAAACAACGAATACAGTTTGAAAGAATCGAATTTATAGCTCTACGAGCAGATAGAATCCAAAATTTTGTCTGATAAGATAAAGCACAGTCAATGGACCAGGATGGAAATTGTTATTGTGAGTTTGAAGAATAATCAGATTGGTTAACCTATGATTTCTAGGTAGGAGTATAGGATGTTTTGCTTTAAAAGTAAGGACGTTAGAATGTCTCAAACGTCCGCCCACTCTTATGAAACCCGACTCGTCTAGAAATGGCGCAAGCTTGCGCAACGGCTTGGGTAATAATTCTTGATTTTTAATTTTTAAAATAATATCGGGAAAACATTCCTGTTGAACTGTTTTAACCAAGACCAACAATGATGTAGCTCAAGAGCAGAAAATCCTCCGGAAATAGGAGAAGATTTATTTTTCCTATTATTTATAACTCTAAGAAAATGACAAATGATTTTTTGAATAAAATGCAGATTTGAAAATTTATTGATTAGCAAAACGAAATAATTTGGTTGTACTGTAGCTAAAAGTACAGTCGGTTTTTCTTATTGAAAGACTTCTTTAGGTACGACCTTATAAAAATTGTCTACAAATTTATTGAATTTCCATTCAGATCTGGGTAGTGTTATCCAGGGCGGACCATGAAACCAGAGTGGGTGACCACAAATATTTTTCGGGGTTAAACCTCTACTGGCACAGTCGGCAGGATTTTCTTCGGAAGGTATATGACACCAAGGTACTTTGGGTATAGCATCCTGTATGTGGCTTACACGATTGACTACAAAACTTTTCCATTTATGGGGTGAAGTAGTGACCCAATGCAAAGTTACCATTGAATCCGAAAAGGCAAAGATTTCGTCTATAGTGATAAGAGATGAATAATTTCGAATGACTAATTCCAACAAATCTGATAGCAGGGTAGCACCAAGAAGTTCTAATCGAGGTATTGATTTTGTATGAATAGGAGCCACTCGTGATTTTGCAATTACGAGGTTCGATTTGATTTCATAGTTAGGCAATTCAATACGAATATACACGCAGCTGGCGTAGCCAAGTTCTGATGCATCACAAAATGCAAAGAGTTGGCAACGTTGTAAATCCTCTGAAAAAATATGGCGTGGCAAAGATAATTGAGAGAGACTATTTAGTTCACTACTAAACTGGATCCAAAGGTTAATGATAGGTTCAGGGGGTTCCTCATCCCAAGACATATTGCACAACCAGAGTTTTTGCATTATCGTTTTAGCAAAGAATGAAACTGGCGATAACAACCCCAAAGGGTCCCAAATTTTAGCTATAGCTGAAAGAATGTTTCTTTTAGTGCATGACTTTTCTGAGGGTCTACAAGAGTAGGCAAAGGTGTCTGAAGTGGGATACCATTGAAGCCCAAGAACTTTGATTGAAGTCGATTCCTCGTTCTCGAAAGTAATTACCCATTTTCTAAGTTCGAAGCCTCCTAACTTTAATAAAGCAATAAGATCCCTTTGAAGACTAAGCGCATCATCTAGATTATCTGCGCCTGAGCAGATGTCGTCCATGAATGTATTATTCAATAATACCTGAGAAGCTTGAGGGTAGTTTTGACGTTCTATTGTGGCTAATTGTTGAAGAGTCCGGATTGCCAAATAAGGACTAGAGCTCACACCAAAAGCCACGGTGTTCAAACGATATTCTTGAATAAGTTCGTTAGGATTGAAACGCCATAGTAATCTTTGGTAGTCTCTATGAAGGGGGTTAGGAATACGACAGAATAAAATCGAAATTTAAGTAAAATCTCAGATATATCGTTTTGTAGTCTGGGGCCGATTAAAAGGGTTTCATTTAAACTAATGCCCTTTGATCCTTTTACGGAGGGATTGAACACAACACGAAGTTTTGTTGTGGATTTATCTAAACGTACAACTCCATGATGGGGTAAATAACAAGATAGAGCTGGTTTTGGATCATCATTTTGAATTAAAGAGATATGCCCATTGTTTATATAGTCTTTAATGAAGTTGCTATACAATGTGTAAAAATCGGGATTTTTTGAAAATCTTGATTCCAGCGCCATAAAGGACCGATATGCAATGGAAAATGTGTTTTGATCCTTTTACGGAGGGATTGAACACAACACGAAGTTTTGTTGTGGATTTATCTAAACGTACAACTCCATGATGGGGTAAATAACAAGATAGAGCTGGTTTTGGATCATCATTTTGAATTAAAGAGATATGCCCATTGTTTATATAGTCTTTAATGAAGTTGCTATACAATGTGTAAAAATCGGGATTTTTTGAAAATCTTGATTCCAGCGCCATAAAGGAACGATATGCAATGGAAAATGTGTCACCTAAATCAGGTTCTGAATGGCGAAAGGGTAAGTTCACTACGAAACGACCTGATGGTTCTCTAGTAGTGGTTTCTCTGAAAATCTCTTCGCATTTTTGTTCCTCGGGAGATAGAAATACTTTAGGTTTGATGGTCTCTAATTCCCAAAATTTTCTAATGCTGAAATCTAGAGATTCCTCAAATGAAGTTAGATATGCATTTATAGTGGGACCAGAAGCACCCTCCATGGTTTTTCCTAATAAAACCCATCCAAAGACGGTTTCATAGGCTGTTGGTTGCTCCTGCTCTCCTGGTATTCGGCCTGACTTAAAAATTTGAGTGTATAGTTCAGCACCCAGTAACATGTCTACAGGACCCGGTATATTGAATGTATCATCGGAAAGATTAAGATGTAAAATATGTTTCCAATTTGAGTAATCAATTTTTATTGAAGGCATGTTTGCACACAGATTAGGTAGAACAAAGACTTCGAATGTAAAAGAGGGTTCTGTTTGGTTAAGAGGTTTTATTGTGCAGGTTGAAATACCACTAGTGGCAGAAGAAGACTGATTCAAACCTAAAACTGGGATAGACAATTTTCTCCTAGAAAGCCCTAGGCGATTTAAGCAATTTTCACTAATTAGATTGGCCTGACTGCCACTGTCTAATATTGCCCTAATTGTTTGAAAATAGCCTCGTGAATCCAATACTTGAATCTTGACTGTAGATAATAGAACAGTAGTACGAGGGGAAGAAGTCGATAAAGAGGTGCAAAGGCCATTTTGCGGCATATGATTTTTATTAGAATCCGAATTACAACTTGTGCTTTGAATTAAAGATTGGCTATGCAATTGATTTCCATGTGGTGGACAATTCAAGGAGTCATTTTGACCTTGCATTAAATTAAAGTTAGGATTGTTACAAGTTAAAGTTGAATTCATTTGATTTGAATTATTATAGGATAAATCAAGATTATTTGAATTAGAATTTGAATTAATATGATTTGGATTGTTGTAAGTTAAGTTTTGGTTCAAATTCGAATTAGTATGGTTTGAGATTTGATTAAAATTTTGTTGACATAATAGTGTATGATGTGTCTAAATCGACATATTTTGCAATTAAATGTGCTACGCAATCTTTTAAGGCATGATTATATCGTAAGCAATTTACGCATGCGTTCTGTTGTTTAACATATACAAATCTGTCACTAGGTGACTTTGAAATAAAAACAGAACATTGTGAAAGGGGGTGAACCAAATTATTACAAAGTTTACATTTGTTTTGAGAAAAAATTGAGTTTTGATTTGTCTGAATAGGTTGACTATTTTGCCGTTTATTAGATTGTGAGTGTGTATGAATTAAAAAATTAGATGGTTGACTGGATTTATAATTAATATGACCAGACTGAATTTTGGATGTACTAGAATTTGAGAAACTCTGTTTTGAATTTGCCTTGTTGTTTATAGAACTGGCTATATTTTGGGAAGGTAATATTTGTACTGACTCAAGAGCCTTACAATGAATAGTTAAAAAATCGATCAAATTGTTATAAGTTGGAATTCCTGTAGTACTATATTTTAACTCAAATGCAGTTCTTGTTGAGTGATCTATTTTGGATAGTAAAATCGAAAAAAGACAAAAACACCAGTATTTAACCGGAAAATTTAAGTTTTCTAAAGCGCTAACGTTTTCTGAAAAAATATCAATTAATTTTCTAAGATCTTTACATGAGTTATTTTTTAAAGGGCTGGCATTATAAATTGCGTTCCAATAAGTTGAAGCTAATAATCTAGTGTTTTGGTACCTTTCTGTCAAAGTTTTCCATGCTATTTGGTAATTTTTTGCAGTTATTTTAATTGAATTTAAAAGGTTGGAAGGTTCACCATCTAGAAAAGAAAGTAAATGCTGAAATTTTCTAATGTCTGAATAATTTGTGTTATAGTGAACCAAAGAAATATAAATATCATAAAAGGTTGGCCACTTTCTAGGATTTCCATCAAAAGTAGGTACCTTAAGCGGGCCTAGATCATCTTTGTGTTGAATAAGAGACGGGGAATTTGCCAAAAACCCGTTTGGAAAGAAATCAGAAAATGTTGCTTTAGTTTCGTAGTAAAAAGTATCTGTTTCTTTTCTGATAGCATCGTGACTCTTAAACTCGGTATCGTCAATAAGACCAATTGTTTGATTATGAGTTATTTTAAACTGATCATAATGATCTTCTAAAGATTCAAAGGCAGCCTTAAAAACCGATTTTATTGAGGGATCTGTTTTCGATTTTACTCCTAAGTCATACACTTCTTTAATTCGAATACTCCAAGTTTTTCGCTGATTAATAAGTTTATTTAAAGCCATTCTTAATGCAAATGCAAAAAAATGATTAGACAATTTTCCTTAAAACAAAAATAAGTGAGAATATCGAATGTTATTTTTTTTTTATTTTGTTTATCGATTAAAATTAAAGAATGAATGTACCCAACGCCAACGGGTATAAAAATAGAATCGCTCACCTGTTATTTTTACCTCAAATTAGCAAATAATTTCACCGGTCAAAAACAACACTTCAAACTTCTTATATTGTGGGTTTTATTTTCTACGATTAATATAAATACGTGTATTTACCAATGGATTATTAAATGCGAACCAATATATGCACCACTAAATCACATAAACAATCAAACATTTAAAAAAAAACGGCTTAATATTTAAATTGTCTTGTATGTTTGATTTTCCAAAAGTAATCAAACCGTGACCGTGAAAACTAAAACTGGCTGCGCGCTGGAGCTGTCCACTGATGCGGTGGCGCGGCAGCACGTGCAGAAAAGTATCGGGAGGTTACACGTTATTCGACAGGTTGCCGGTTGTGGAATTTACATCAAAAATGGCGAAAATATAACAACAAATTTTTAATTTATTGCGTAAAAAAATTTAAAAAAATAAAATTTATTAGATTTGGCGAGAATGACCATAAAAATATTGCTTTTTGAGTTTTATGTTGATCTCTTCGATAGAAAATAGAGCCGCGGGACTGTAAACGCGCTAGTAATTATTTATTTTATGCCAAATATTGAAAACCACGCGTAGCCATACAAACACAATTGTTGAATAAAAGGGCACTTACTTGGGTCTTCAAACTACGGCTGTCCTACAGGAGCTCCTGTCTACTCTTCTTGCAAAGGGGTTGACACTCACAAACACATTTTAGAGCCTTGGATAAAAGGGTTTGATTTTGAATTTCGAAATTGCTTCTTACTGTGCGCTTGTCTTACACCACACACACCATTCCTTGTCCTTTCTTTCGGAATGCTGACGCTTGTCCTTGACATGCGCAGTGCCAAATAAATTTGAATTTGTATGGCTTTGTATCACTAGCGATATGAACGATTTTTCTTTACAAATGAACAAATTTGCGTGAACAATATATATATATATATATATATATATATATATATATATATATATATATATATATATATTGATTTTTAATCCTTCACGGATGGAAAAATGATGTAAATAAATAAAATAATGATAAATTATTATATGGCAACATGGTCATGCAGAGCTCGAAAAATTTCTGACTCACGTAAATTCAATCCACCCCAGAATACAATTTACTCTAGAGTTAGAGGAAAACAACAAACTACCATTTTTAGATGTTTTGGTCACAAAACTACATAACGGACATTTCGAATACACCGTGTATAGAAAACCAACACATACAGACAGATATTTAAATGCAAAATCACATCATCACCCAGCACAAATTCAAGCTGTGGCAAATACTCTAATATCTAGATCCGTGCGACTAACTGAAACACAGACGAGACAAAACGAACTTAAGGTAATATCTAGTGCTTTAAAGAAAAATGGCTACACAAATCGCACCATAGAGAAAGCTATTAATGCACAAGTTTCCCGAACAACGAACAACAAAAAATATGAACCAGGAAAGCAACGAGTAGTCTTACCATATGTAAAAGGCACAACAGACAGAATCGGAAGAATTCTGAGGAAACACAACATACAAACAATACACAAGCCACAAACAACTATAGGTAAACTACTCGGAAACCCAAAAGATAAAATCAAACTGGAAAACCACGGAGTGTACAGTATTCCGTGCCGGGACTGTGAAAAGTTGTACGTAGGGCAAACTAACAGGCGAATATCAGCAAGAGTGGAAGAGCATAAACTCAGCATCAGAAATAAACAAACAACCTCAGCTTTATTCCTACATCATCAGGAAACCGGCCATAAAATAAATTTCGATGGGTGTAGGGAGATTGCCAATATAGAACATTATAAGACCAGAATAATCCGAGAAGCCATAGAAATTGAAAAGCAAGGTGATTTAAACAAAAGGGACGAATCATTAAAACTACCAGCAGTATGGAAGACAATAATCGACAAATCTAAAAACGCAAAAACTCAAGCGCAATTAGCGCAACAACAACAGCACCATCCGGAAAACATAATAACGACCAACGCCTGCGCAGATATAACCTTCGGCCCCGAGTGGGGGTATAAAAGGAAGCGTCGCAGTCACCAACACTTCAGCCTCTATTCGGACGCGAGAAAGAAAGCTTCGAAAATACCAAATGTGATTTTGGCGAAACGTCAGCAAAACTGTTCTTTTCAGAACGACAGTAGTGAACGGATTTACACCCGGAATGAAAACACATATATATATATATATATATATATATATACAGGTTCTATCGATACAGTCGATAGAACCTGTCTTGTAGATAGGGATGACTTCACTTTTCTTAAAAGAATCTGGAAAAATACCAGCCTCAATACATTTATTAAATAGTGTGGTTAATGGAGTTATAAGATTTTTTATAGTTTTCATTATTTTAATGTTCATATTGTAAATATCTTTACTATCAGAATTCTTTAGACAGTCTATAGCATATCTTACTATATTTGGGGTAATATGTCTGAGAAAGAGAATTGACATATATTATTGCTAAGAAAAATGTGTAGGCAAAATATAAAGGCCTAAAGTTGTTCACAACAACACATATCACTTTAATTTTGTTAGCCTTAGAGTTTATGTACTTTTCATTAGCATCTTTTTTAACCTGCGCAATTTTATTTCTATAAAATGTTCTGTAATTAAGATATAGTTCTTGATTTCTCACATTGGGGTTTTGTTTAGGAAATGAACGCATTGCATCACTTATGTTTTCAAGAAACTTCTCAGATATCTAGTCAACTGAACAATTTTGACTAGTTACAAATAAAAAATCTAGCAAATTGAATATATGCAAAAATGTATATAATCCAAAAGAAGTTATTGGAGTACTTATTTTTTGCTCAAATATGGGTTTCTCTCTAAGAGCACTCACATCAATCTACAGTGCTATGTGATCCGACATTTTTAGTTATAAAATAAGGAGCTTTATTGTGGGAGTTAATAAGTAATCTATGTTTGAGGAAATTTGGGTCTGTACTGCGATGCATAGCGCGATTATTTTAATAGGTGCGGTTTATTTCCCACCAAATTCAAGTGTTGAGACTTATCAGACTTTCTGTGAGACTGCTGAGCGACTACAAAGAGGTCATAGGAATACAAGAACGATCTATAGTGATTTTAATCTGCCCAAAGTGATATGAGTCACCTTACTCCTCTACAGTTTAATTCTACATAAGCCGAATCACTGCTTAATATTATGTATTACCTTGAATTAAAACCTGTCAATGCAGTTACTAAGTCCGGCAAGATATTGTAAAAATCATATTTGGTATTTGCTGATTCATTTGATATGGTGGAGGCACGTGAGGCAGATAGTCCAATGTCAAAAATTAACAATCATTATCCCACATTTGAGATAGACCTCATTCTAGAATCCGTACCAGTGCTAGAAAATAGAAATAATGTGACACTCCATTTGTTTGAGCGAGCGGATTACCAGGGCATCAAGTGATCATTATTGTGGGTAGATAGGAGTGATGTGTTTCATTTAGAGGATGTGGATAGCATGGTTTAGAGGTTTTACGATGGCCATTGTGGACCAATTTGTTCCAACTAAATCTATCCACCATGAGAAATTTCCAAAATGGTATAGTCCAGAGTTAAAAAAGATATCTTTAAAGAATAGACTGCAAAAAAATAAGACTGGCCATAGAGAGGACTATAGGAGATTCTCTGAGGTTAGACGTGAAACAAAATACTTGACTGATCTATGTTACCTTCTATTTGTTACTAAAACAGAACATATAATACCATCCAATATCAAGTATTTCTGGTCTCATGTTAACAACTTGACCAGGGATCATGGCATAACAAAGTGCTTATAGTATAATGGTCAAGCCAAAAAAACTATACAGGAAATTACCGTCGCCGTTGCGGACCACTTTAAATCGTGTTACACTGATTTTTCTAACGTCCAGAAGACATTGATTTCAGAAAATGTTTTCAGTCTTTTAAAGGGCCATACGTTTATGACTGAGGAGATACTACATAAACTCCAATCCCTTGACACTAATAAGAGTGCTGGTCCTGATGGTTTGTCTCCTTGCTTCCTCAAAAGATGTGCTTTGCCTATGGCGGAGCCCCTTAGGCTTATTTTTCAGCATTCCTTTGATAGGGCTTGGTTTCCTGTGCTTTGGAAGCAATCAACTCTCTTTCCCGTTTTCAAGAATGGATCTAAGAACCAAATCGGTAACTATCGAGGTATCTCTTTTCTTTCAATAATCCCCAAGGTATTTGAGTCAATAATCACTGATGAACTATTTAACACCTTTAAACACTATATAAGTCCCAAGCTTCACGGTTTTTACAGCCACAAATTTAGCAGAGTTTCAAGATTACCTCAACGAAAATATAGAGAAAGGCTTTTAAATTGATATAATTTACAATGATATGACAAAAACATTCAACAGTGTATCACATGATTCGCTGCTGATGAAGTCAGCAGTACTTGGATTGTATGGGTCTTACCTTGGCTGGATTAAATCATATGTAAGCAGGCGAACTTAAAGAGTAAAGGTGTTACTTCGAGAGAAATTAAAACTACTTCTGGAGTGCCACAGGGATCACACTTTGTCGTTTGTGAAAGATGTTGTCTGTTTAAGGACGGTAAGTATCTTCTTTATGCTGAGGACCTAAAATTCTCTTGCATTGTTAATGGTGTCGAAGATTGTGAATTTATACAGAGTGACATTAACAATTTTAATACATGGTGTAGCAAGAACTTTCTCACTCTGAACAGCCCAAATGTAAATATATCAGTTTTTCCCGTCGAAAAGAATCAGTTAAATTTACTTCTCACCTCAATGATGTTTTTTGCCTGAAGTAGAAACTGTTAATGATTTGGGAGTGATTTTTGATACAGAATACTAAAAAGCTACAGAATGTTAGGTTTTATCAGAAGAAACTGTGATAATATTAATGACACCAAAGCTTTGAAAACCTTGTACAATTGTTTAGTTCACAGTATTCTTGAGTATAATTGTATAGTATGGTCTCCTTATTACAATTTACATATCAACATCATAACAGACATCGGTTTTATGAAAAGCCACAAATAACTGATTTAGGGAAGTGTCTGACCGACTTGTAAAAACTTACAATGATTATTATAATTGTGATATTTTCGTCTGTTCCTTAGAATGTTTTAAGAATATTATTTTAAATGTGTAATTTTATTTTTTTTCATTTTATTGTTTCCTTAATGGTTTTAACTGTATTGTGTCACTTATGTTAATTTTATTATTTTTATGTTGGATTTTGTGCAGTGGATAAGTGTTTCACACATTTTTAAGAACGTGTCATGTAGCGTTTATACCCTAAATATAATTTCCAAATACATTAAAATTAGAGTGTCAAATGAAATTATAAAATAATTAAATAGTACACGACTTATTAGTTGAAACTGTTTGCATAAAAATGCGGCGATTAGATTTTACTAATTGAATATCCCCTCGTATAAACGCGGTACAACGACGGCAAAGCTAGGCAAGCAAGTGCCTGCGGGTGAGTTTTTGATCTCAATACTTCAAAAGGTTTGAGCTCACTGACGTTACTGTCTTGTTTGTTTATACTGTAGTAATACTATTTGGAGCTTTGTCCATAGAGAACTGTTTGATAAATAATAAATACACCTTACAGGTAGAACTCCACCTTTATCGCAGGTTTCGACAATTATTCCTATTATGAAGGTTAAAGGTTCAATAAGGGTGAATTATTTTAGATCAGCTAATATGCTTGGGACAATTGAAAAAGTATTGGAAAAAATAGTTTATCAGCAACTGATAGATTACATAAGTTTGAATATTTTAATTGTAAATCAATCTGAATTTCGATAAAAACACAGTTGTGAAACTGCATTGCAAAATGTTCTTTATGACTGAAAACACTTATTAGATAACAATTATGCCATAAGAGGAGTGTTTCTTGATTTGCAGCGTGCGTTCGAAACAGTAGACCTATATTACTACAAAAATTAGCAGGTTATGGCATAGTTGTGGATGTTTTCAATTGGTTTGGGGACTAATTGGAAAACACAAAACAAGTTACAAAGATAAACGGTAAAGTATCGTCTGAAATTTCGTGTGATGCTGGGATGCCACAAAGTAGTACTCTAGCGCCATTGTTATTTTTACTATACATACATGATATTTCAACTGTGGTAAAAACGTGTTCCATTCATTTGTTACACTATTATATTTTTATTCCAAAACTCTTGATCACCTTTTCACTAAAATTAATGAAGATCTCCAATTTAAGACGTGGTTTACCAAAAATATTTTGAAAGTAAATGTTAAAAAAACTAAATGTATGTTAATTGGAAATAAAAACTATCAAAAAGAGTTTATTATCAGGGATATAAATGTAAAAACATATGATGATGTAGTTGAGGCTGTTGATCAAATGAAATACCTAGGATTTATTATCGATAAAAATCTAAATTACAAAGACCATATATTATATATAATTGACAAAGTGTCTAAAATTTTGAACTTTCTTTCCAGAATAGCTTCGTTTTTGTCTCAGTTTTCAAGGATTACCGTTTATAATACCTTAATTTTGCCCTACCTACTTTACAGCTCTTCCATTTTATATATAGCAAATAAAAATGAAAATTCCAGACTACAAAAACTGCAGAATAGGGTGATGCGCATTATTTTGAGCAAAAACGAGAAACTCTCATAAGGGATGTGCTCAAAGTTTTAGACTGGCTTCCAGTTCAAAAGTTTTTAGAGTTTCAGGTCATGGTAGTAATATTTAAAATGAATAATGGATTATCACGAAATTATTTATCTGACAAGTTATGCCCAAATTATTCTGTCCATCAGTAGCCTACTAGAAATAGAAAACATTTTTATGTAGTTACTAAAAATAAAAAATTTCATAAATAAATATAATAATTTACCAGAGTTTTCTTACCTTTAGAAATCATTTAAATAGGATTACTACAATTATAGACAATAAAGAGAAAAAAATAAACTTCCTTGAAACACAGATGTTTTATTAGGTTCAAAAAATTTAAATGCAATTAAACTGACATTGTAGTAAGATGTAATAAGCGTCAGGTTTTACAAAATTGCAATAAAAATGCGGGTCTGAATTTAAAGAAATCGACCTGATTAATGTGGCCAGCAGACGAAACGTAAGAACTTAAAATTTTACATGATGAATTGATAGAAGAGAAAAAGTTGCAATGAGAATGTAACATGTATTTTGCATACATACTAAAAAGGTTTAATGCAAAATGAATTTATGCTATTTAAATTAAAATGTCTGAAAAGATTCCCACCCTAGCAGGCATTTATATTTTGGAGACAGTTTGCCTCATACATAAAAAATGTTCTACACATAGTCACTCCACACCATCTGTAATGACTCGCAGTTCTTATAATATCAGTTTACCAATCCCTTCCTTGGCATTAACAAAAAACTTTATAATTTACAATAGTAAAAAATTATTCAACAAACTGCCTGTTGAGCTTCGCATGTACTATGTTTTTAGAAATTATCAACTGGAAGAGTACCTAAGTGATAATTTTGATTTAAATAATTGTAATTGTTTCCGTTTCTCTATTGATAAAAGGTATGTTTCGTTTGTTCTATATTGTGTTGTTGATTTCTTATTTGTATTAATGTTCTTATTCGTTCTTGTTAGTTTATATTTCTTTGATAGGTTTTATTTACTAGTTTAGTTTTTATTTGTTCATGGCTGTATCTTTTTGTGTATTTCAATGCACGAACAATATCTTCTTTATATTACTGACTATTTTCAAGCTTTGTCAACAACAAATGTTATGTTTATAGACAATAAAGCATATTTTGAGTCTAAGTTTGATTTAATTTCAGGTTAGATTAAAAGTTAACTTTGACGACATAATAATATGTTCCAACTGAAGTTATTATGTAGTAAAGGATAGGCGCATAAGCAGATATCTTCAAAAAAACGAAAATTAGAAACTCTCTACCAAACATTGGTAAACAAAAATTACCATGCCCTAAAAGTGACCCACAGTTCCAGTTTCATATTGCCATTCTAAACTCGGACCCTGACCAATTGTCTGATTTATTCCCGACAAGCCTATTTTATTAATTTGAAACTTTTGCAATGGTTATAGTTTATTATATTAATCTCCCTCCCTTTCACCTAAAAAAAATTAAGAGTACTTTTCAGGATATACTGAGGACCTCAAAATAAAGATCTCCACAATATTCCAGCTAGATCGGAATTCTTTGGAACCAAAGTCTCGTTTTATTGGCTTATAAATAATTAAACAAACTGCCTAAAATGTTGTATATATATATATATATATATATATATATATATATATATATATATATATATATATATATATATATATATTATAAAAATCTTCCGTTTTTCGTGGAAAAAACTGGTTTCACTATAAATACCATATCAAATGTTTACTTTAAAAAACAACAAAAACCAAATAATATGTTATTATGTGTATGCAATAAAATAAAGCACTTCACCAAACATTAAAAACTTAAATTTTATATTTACCTTTTCCTTTTCCTCCTTCACGAAAACGAAATAGTAAAAAGAAAAATAAACAGTTAGAAAAAAAGAAATCAAAAATAAAACTCTAGAAATATGTTATAGAAACTGAAATTTACAATTACGTAAATTTTTACATGAAATATAACATTACTTATATTTCGTTGTAGAAGTAAAAGCTAAACTACCAATAAATGTATATCATATATAATTTTGGTAAACTAAGTAATATGTTCCACTTCCTATAAACAAAATTATTTTTTTTATTTTAATCCATAAATTATCTACTTATATATCATATTTTTCAATTCTTAGCTAAATCATATTAAATAAGCCCAAAAAAAATTTTTTTTGTTTGATTTTTAATAGAATGAAAATAAAAGCTTGATTTTTTGCTTCAGTAACACTAACAAACATTAGTGAGAAGAGTGAAATTTTTAATTTGTTATCTAAATAGTATAGGATACCTCTGCAGTTATTATAACGCTATTCTTATTACAATTTCTTCAGGGTGATTTTTTGAGACTGCTAGGATTATTACTCTTTAGTTCCAAACATTATTTTTAGACATAACAAAATGAATAAATTTCAGTTTCATACTCCACAATATTCCAACTAGATCAGAATTTTTTAGAGCCCAAGTATCATTTTATTGGCTTATAAATAATTAAAAAACGGCTTAAAAAGTTCTATATGTTTTATATATTATTTTATAATACATATTATAAAAATCTTCCTTTTTCGTGGAAAAAAATGGTTTCACTAAAAATACCATAGCAAATGTCTACTTTAAAAAACAACAAAAGCTAAGTTATACATTATAATAAATAAAATAAAGCACTTCGCCAAACATTAAAAAATTAAATTTTATATTTACCTTTTTCTTTTCCTCCTTGATGAAAATGAAATAGTAAAAAGAAAAATAAACAGTTAGAAAAAAGATGAGATTTACGATTATGTAAATTTCGACATGAAATACAACATTACTTATATTTCGTTGTAGAAGTAAAAGCTAAGCTATCAATAAATGTATATCACATATTATTTTGGTAAACTAAGCAATATATTCCACTTCCTAAACAAAATATCTTCTTTTATTTTAATCAATAAATTATCATTATTATATATCATATTTTTCAATTCTTAGCTAAATCATCCTAAAAAATCTCAAAAAATAATTTTTTTTTAGTTCGATTTTTAATAGAATGAAAATAAAAGCTTGATTTTTTACTTCGGTAACACTAACGAACATTAGTGACAAAATTTTTAATTTGTTATTTAATTATTATAGGATACCTCTGCAGTTAATATAAATCCCCTATTCTTATTACAATTTCTTCAGGGTGATTTGTTGAGACCACTGCTAGGATTACTACTCTTTTTATTACAAATCCTGGTATACTTCATATGTATACACATATTATTTGTAAACATAACACAATTAACATATAATTTTCTACATCTCTTTAAATTAAATATGTATATTTTGTTTTAGTTCTAAACATTATTTTAGACATATCAATATTAATAAATTTCAGTTTCCTACTTGTTTTTAAAGAAAAATCTAGTCAGTTTTAAACAGTTATTTCATTTATAATTGAAGTGATAAACTTACAGGGTGGTTAAAAATGAATGGATCATTAATTATATGATGTAATTATATACTCCAGACTTGAAAATAAATCCCAAAAAAAAAATTATTTCAAAAAGTTAAGCATATTTGTAACAAACCCCAAACTTCAAAGACTTATAACTTTCTTAAAACCAAACTTATTTTATTCTGCAATATGGGAAAATAAAAATGGCGCTGCTTTGTCTTTTACAATAAACGTCTACACCGACTTTAGTTGACCAAGAGTCAATATACCGGGTGTATAAAAATGTCTCTGTACATATAACAAAATAAATTATCTTGTATTTTTGTGAAAATAATACTACATTTATTAATTAGTAGATCTTTTAGTTTTTAGTAGTAGAAACTTTTAACAGATTGGACAAATTTCGATTGGATTGGAGTTTAAATTTGATATGTTAGTTTTGTCAACCATAATCAGGGTGTTAATTAATAATGAGTACAAAAATTTATAATTTATTGTGAAACACTTTTACATTATTTATATGTATTTATTTACATATGCATATATAGCTCTAGATAGGCTATCTTATAACATTCTTAAACTCAAATCCTAAGAAAGCTCAATATATTGAGGGAAACTATATATATATATATATATAGCTAGTAAGTTAAGCATCATTGACTAGCGAAATACATTACCTCAAATCCTTTTCTTCTTTGGCAACATAAGCATCCTGCTAATATAATACTGCCCACAGTAATAAGGATGGCAGCTACACCTGTTAAAAACTGGGTATGACCTGTGAAATAAAAGTATTGATTAATGGAAACAAAAACACAAATTAATAAACATTCTTTATTTCAAAATTACAATATACAAATAAGCTAAAATGGAAAAGTCTCAACAGACAATATAATATCCAAAACAAAACAGACCATTACCTAATGACAACTTTTGCAAAATATTTATTGATACTATATAGTTCAATGTCTACCCATAATCTAAATACATTTTTGTTTGCAGTTTTTTGAGGTTCCAAATAATTTAAAATGTAGAAAACAAATGAATTTCTCAACAAATACAGAAATCAAGTATGCGGAGCTTCACCAAAGTATGCGATTCAGAACTAGAAGTTATATGAATTTTCAGAAATTATGTTCAATAGAAAAGACTAGAACTTCAGTGTTTTTAGCCAAGAAAAAATTGATATATTTATTGGTCGAAAGTGCTCTCTATTCTCTATACATTTTTTGGTTATAGAAATACAGTATTATTCCTAAAAAATTGTAAGTCCATGCTGTGTCATTTTATGTATTATTTTCAATAGATCATTTTCATGTGGTACGTTCTCCGCATTTTCAAAAATATCTTATATTACACCTCTTCATAAGAACGGTTTAAAGACAGAGGTTACAAATTATAGGCCTATTTCTAAATTTTCTCTAATTTCCAAATTACTTGCATCTTTAGTATCCCAGAAATTGACATTTCAACTTTATGGGATTATAGCCGAAAGTCAGCATGATTTTGTTAAGTATAGATAAACAATTACAAATCTTTTTTAATTTATGAACAAACATTAGTAAATTCACTTGAATCTCATAGCCAGGTGGATGAAGGCATTTGATACAGTAATACACAGTAATTTAATTAATAAACTTAAGAGCAGTGGGTATCTTTGGAAGCTTATTGAACTAGAATAAGGATTATTTAAGTGCAAGATCCCAAGTTGTAAAAATCAGGCAGGCCATCTTTCACCAATATTGTTTATTGTTTTTTTTATTTATGTGTATATACCAAATTATATTCAATATTATAAAATACGCATATTTTTGTTTTTTACTTCAAACTGATTTTGCAATTTTCACCATGACAAACATTTTTGAAAACACTTTTTTCACTTATTTATAAGATTTATAAGAGAAAATATATCCTCTTATAAATCCAATGATGTCATACAAATATTTAAACCCTCATAAACCTCTACAAAATGAAAAACTAGAGGAGCCAAAACAAAATTTTGGCATTATGGTAAAATATAATCTATTAATAAAGCCACTTATTTGGCAAAAACCTATTGTAGTGATATAGACATGTTTAATTTTAGTTTATCACATAAAGGCTGCAAAGGAAAGATTATATAGGTCTGCACATTTCGTATTGTTATTTTATTTACTTTAGTTTTCTCAAGTATATTTTTGTAATGGCTAGTCAGTCTATCAATAAAACATTTATTTATTTATAAATGAAGTCGGTGTAAGAAATCATATTGTAGAAAATATTGGCATTGTTTTATTTAAAAATATCTTATCATGATCACTTTGAACTTAGATGAAACCTGAGCAAATATAAATTTATTATTTTACATTTTACATTGGTTTACATTCAGCATTGGTTTTTTATTTGTAGATAAATGAAAAAGCTTCAAGAGGCAGCAAGAAGGGGAGAGAGAGATTTATAATTGTAGGTGGGTCAGCTTCATTGGCCAATTAGCACCTTTCTATATGATTTGATTTATATCTTGTTATATATGTTTATGTCTCTAAGATATCCGAGAATTGCTCCGAAGTTACTTTTATTTAATAAGTTAGAGAAATCTCCATTTAACTTCCATTTAGTTCCAATATTATTAAAGACAGGACAATCTGTTATTATATGTTTTATGAAGAAATTAGTGTTGCAGGGAATATATATATATATATATATATATATATATATATATATATATATATACATATATATATATATATATATATATATATATATATATATATATATATAGGTTCTTCTTTCTTCAGTAAGTTACCACTATCACGGTCAAGCTCTATGTAAAAAAATTTCATCTGCAAATTATGCCATTTATAACCTGAGGGATGTAGTTAGTGAACACTCTCTAATTTGTACGGGATCATCTTCTGGGGCACTCATCTGCAAACTGCATCTCGAGTATTTGTACTGCAGAAAAGAGTAATAAGAACAATTTGTAATGTAGGTTATCTTGACAGCTGCGCACCACTTTTTCATAGATTAAGAATAATGACTGTATATTCTGTTTATTTATATAGTATTTGTTGCTTTGTTTATAAAAATAAGGATCAATTTAAAAGTAACAATTCTGTAGGAAATAGTGGAACTGTAAGAAGGAAGGGACATTATCTCAATACCCCAAGACACTTGACTACGATCTACAAGAGCGGATCCTATTATATAGGAATTAAAGTATTCAATTTGCTTCCAGAATCTGTCAAGTTTGTCAGACCGTACACCAGGTTTAAAAAAGAAATAAAACTATTTTTTAAAACACATCCATTTTATTCAATAGATTATTTTTTTAAACATCAAAATCCCGAACATATAAATTATAATAATTATCAGTGCCTGTATTGCCAAAAATGAAAGTATGTATATGTGTATGTTATGTGAGCTTGGGTATGTATATGTATGAATGTATTTTTCTCTTGCTTTATATATATATTTTTTATATTTAGATATTTCATTTGTCCTAATTTTACTACTTACTTTTTTTTGTTAACTTAAATATATGTACTATTCTTTGATGACCCAATGTTCTTGTAACCTGAAGGGCAATAAAATATTTCCATTTGAAAGTATTCATGTGTAATTTTTGTAAGCCCCATTTGTATTCTGTGAATTACTGTCAAATCTACTTGCCATATAGATGTTTTCATTACAGAAAAATTTTGGTTTAATCATATGTAATTTGTTGTTATTTTCCATCATATCCCAATTCATCTGAATTAGGCCTCTAATTATGTTTGTGATAGTTGGATATATATCTGTTTTATAGCATATATTTGAAAAATCTGTTCCAGATAAAATTGCATCCTTAGCCAACAGATCAACTTTTTCATTTCCTTTAATGCCAACATGATAAGTTTATGAATATTCAAAAGAAGTGGGTGATTGTGAATATAACATAATAATGATTCAAGAGCACTTTTGAGTCTGAAATAATTACAACTTATCATATTTTTTTTTGTTAAATAACATTCAGTAGAATAGGGAATAAACTGAGAACAATATTAAAAAATAATATTAATTTTTTTAACTAAACATTAGGAGAAAACTAGGGAAATAATAAAAAGAAATAGATAACACTCCTAGTCTATAAAATATAAAGAAAACTTATTAACTTGAAACATAAAAATACAAGTATATAAAAAAAATCAGTCTAAATTTCCATTTAAAAAATGATTTGTGCAACCTTCTTTGACTTAAGCCGAGATCTTTTTTCAGCAGCAATCTGTCCTGCTTTTGAGAAAATCCGCTCACAAGGTACTGAAGTTGCAACAATACTTAACGTTTTAGTTACTAATTTATACAGTCTTGAATATCGATCTTGTTGCTCATGTAAAGGATCTTTTAAGTAATCATCAATTTCGATAATTCCAGCATCAGTAGTATTTGTGGTAATATTTTCTGTCACCTCTTATTTATTTATTTTTATTTATTTATTTACAATAAATTTTACAATAAATTACAATTGAAAAAAAAATTAAATTAGGACAGTTATTACTCAAAACCTTTGATGACACCTAAGTGCTAGATACACCTGTGTATTTCAGATGATAGTGTCTAATCAAATAACAATGATTATTATCTAAAACATTTTTGCAACAGAGAATTACATGACAAGGTTACATAATAACATACACACACTTACAATACTTATGTATAAGTTTTAACTAGTTAAACCAAACAGCAAATAACTGAAAGTTTTCATATATATATACTTGTTACAAAGTTTTTTGAATTTTTTCTTACTATGGATCTCTTTGATTATGTTTGGTAGCAGATTATAGCTTTTAGGACCCAGGTAATTAATACATTTCAGATATATGTTTTTATAATTGTTAGGTAGTACAAGATTTTTATTTTCTTTGGAGCGGGTACAATATGCATGATTGACATCATTTTTTTTCTCCTTGTGAAAATGAAGAAACATACATATGGCTGTCAGATATATATTTCTAATATTACATGTTTCCTCTGTAAAAATCAAAGATGTTGGATACAATCTATTCTTTCTATAAATTATTTTTAATATGTACTTTTATATTGTGTTTAGTTTATATAAGGCATTATTATATAGTCCTCCCCATACTAGAATTCCATAACTCAACAAAGATTCAACAAGAGCTTTATAAATCATAACAAGAACTTTTTTGTTTAAAATTTCTTTTTTTGCCATTTTAGAAATTTGTCTATTATGATACCTAGATACTTTATGTTCAATACCTCGTTTATTTGTTTGTTTTCTAATTCAATATGTGAAAAATTTGGTCTGGTGGCTGTTGTCAGAGAAAAGGCAATATAATTTGTTTTAGTTAAATTAAGTGACAATTTATAAGTTTCCAGCCAGGTTTTTACTTTTTTCAAACCATTGATTACCATCTCTCTGACTTCAACCCAGCCCTCACCAGCAAAAATCAAGGCTGTATCATCGGGATAAGAAATCATCGCCCACCAATCTTTAATTTTAGAAGTGAGTTTATGAAAATGATAAATAGAATCGGGCCTAGGACTGTCCTTGTGGCACCGCAGTCTTAATAACCTCTTTATTGCTAAGTACACTGTTTATTCTTACAACCTAATGTCTGTCTGTTAGACAGCTACGTATTAACCCTAATACGAGTCCCCTCACTCCGTAATGTTCAAGGACTTCAACAAGTTTATTATGGGGAACCATATCAAAAGCCTTTGCCAAATCAATAAAAACTCCTATACATTTTTTACTGTCATTCAGGCTGTTGGTTACTTCTGTTGTGAATCTGTGCAATGCATTTACAGTACTGCTACCCCTCAACTCTCACTTGTAATAACGCCTGTCGAGCTGGCTGCTTTAGACAATGTAGAAATTTTACATTTACTTTCAACATCTCTCAAGTATTTTTTGGTTCTTCTCAACGGTATCACAACATACTTACTTTTTATGTGACATATTAAATTACCAGTAGACTTATTACAAATTGTTCAAAATTGCGAGCAATATTCACATTAAACTTTGTTCGTTTCCAGATCAGTAAAATGGCTCCAAATATCACTTTTTTTATGACAATATTGTGAAGTCATTTTTAATGTTATTATTATACAAATATCTATAAGTTTTAATACTCATCTTAAACGAAATAAATAAGAGTATAACACTTACTGTATAACGTTAAAAATTAAAACACTAAACTTGAACTGGGCCAATTCAACGCGGTGATTCTTCCCTGTACTAGTACGAGCACAATATTCCCTCTACTGTCCTTTACAACTACGAGCCGCTAGCAGGCCTATTCTTGAAACAGGGAGCGGAGCTTGGTAAGGCAATAGATAGATCACAGCAGAACCGTGGTTCGGGAGTCAATTGATGAATTACGAGCCTTGTCAAATGATGTTATGAGTGTATTTCACTCCTTTGTTTTGCAGCTCAATTGAGCTAACTCAGTGAGGTGACTCAGTGAAGTGAGTCGAAGTCAGTGAAGCAGATCATTAAAATGAGTGTCCCATCTCTATTGCCTACTTTTTAATTGAAGATGTAAAGTTATGATTGACTGATTGATAGAAACACTTTTTCTATAGGAAATTTGATACTATAACTGCCTTTCAATGCTAAAACTTCTTGTTATGAAAGTTTTAAGAAGGGATATCTTACAGTGCTAACAGACTGACCTTATTTTATTTTGTACAAAATTTTCACATTTGGCTACATGGCTGCTGCCATCAGTCTTTATTAAATCCGAAAATTTAGTTTAATTGTTTTTTTACATCAAAATAAAAAAGTCTGACCAAAAATGCAGTACTATAATTTTTCTTTTCAAAATGTCAAGTCAGACAATTTGGTAATAGTGCTAGAATTGTTTGACAATTATCTGCTGTTAATATGTAGAAACATATTTATTATCTTTAGGTGAAAATCAATTTTTATGTTATAAAATATAAAGCATCATATAATCAATCTAGCTATATTGTACATATTTTTTAAGAAACGTTTTATGAAAAATAGGTTGTTTAACATATAGCAATACTGTGCATAACCAAAAACCAAATTAAATACTTACCTTTCAAAAACTTTACCTTTTTGGCTGTAACTCTAATATTTTTGTGTTGAAGTCATAAAAAAAGGGTAATCTTTCTAATACATATTTCAATTTTATCAAAACCAGAGGGACTAAAATAAGAATTAGGAAATTATCGACCAATTGCTTTGACAAGCAATAAGTAAATTGTAGAGAAATGCAAGTAAAATCACGTGCCCAATATGGATTCAGGCAATTCGTATATTACCAAGAGGTACTACTGTGTGTTATGCTGACGATACTGTGCTCCTGTTTCAGGGTGATAGGTGGGACACTGCATTTAGGAGAGCAGAAGCAATGAGCACTGTAAAAGTGTGGTTAGACTTCAGTTTGTCGATGCATAATGTAGATAAATCATATTTCATGTGCTTTACACTAACAAAAATTAACCAATGAAAGAATTTATAACAATACATGATTCACTGTGTGATGATCCAAATGTTTATAAATGTAAATTAAAAATAGCTTCTAAGGAAAAAGTTAAATATTTAGGTGTATTTTTTGATCCCCATCTTAAATAGCATCATCATATAGATTACTTAGCGACTAAAATAAGAAAAATGTATTATACATTCTATCAAAATACAACAGTGGCTACCCAGGAAATATTTACTTTATGTATATTAATCGTTAGTTGAGTCACTGTTGAATTACTATGTGAGCTGTTGGGATCTGTATCTCCTAAGATCTCCAATCCGTTAATAGTGACTCAAAAGAGAAAAATAAAAATAATTTTTTTAAGGGTTTCCAATACCCTATCGAAATACTTTTCAGGAATTTAAGACTTTAACACTCACTCAACTATATAGTAAGTCATTTATCAGATCAACCTATATTACATGTTCCGAGACGTGTTCCAGTTACATCAACTCAAAAGTCATACCTCTCCTAGAATATATAACACTTTACCTTACCATCTTAGAAGCAAACCATTTAATCAAGTAAAACATAAAGTAGTGAAATGGTTGATAGAGAATCACATCAATGACTTTTAATGTTTCCATGGTTCAATTTATTTTTATATCACGTTGCATTCTATTTGTTTTTTTGCCTTTGTTAATTTGAGTATTATTTTATTTATTTATTTGAACATTTACCTTAGTATTACAATATATAAAATGGGTTTCGTCAGTTAATATTAGTTAATCTAAGTTTATAAAAGTAAAAAACAATAACACAACTTTACAATCATTGAGTGTACAGCATATCAAACCAAGTCACAAATAAATTGTAATAAAGGTATTAAGAGTAAATATTATGTAGGGTAGGTATAGTAGTTTCTATAATCCATGAATTCTCTGAAGCCATAAAAAGTCCCTTCATTTAAATATACTAATAGGTTTCTTTAAAACTGCTTTATGGATCTAGTTTCCTTGATTTAGTTATGCATTTTGTTAAATATTCTGGCACAGGCGTAGTGTGGAGATTTCTCATAACAAGCTGAAGTGTGTTGAGGAAATATAAGATTACCACAATGTCTCGTTGAGTAGTTATGATTCTCAAAATTGCTTCTAAACTGGTCCTTGTTTTTGTACACATAGAGGGCACACTTTAACAGATACATAGATGTAAGTGTACGTATTTTAGAATTCTTCATGGCTTCTCTGCATATTTCTTGAGGTTTCAGCATTTTCCAACATTGTTGAGACATTTTTTCTTTGGTTAAAAATTTAGAAGTGATGTACTACACACACTCCCCGTTGGGAAAACTGTGTATCACCCAATTTTTGTTTAATAAACAAATTTAAATTTGGAATTTGAATTTAATATTAAATAAGAGTCAAAAAAAGTTGTACCACATTTGCTGGAGATACTTCCAAAAAAAAAAGTGTTTTTAAGTAACCATATCAACAATTTATGCAATCATTTATGTAATCATATCAACAATTTATTCAATAAAATCTCTTCCAGTTTACTTTCGTCAAGGCTCACCTTCGATATGGCATCTGCTTTTGGGGCTCATGTCCAAACTATTTGTTTAATAGTTTTTTTGTTACAGAACAGGGCACTAAGATGTATGTCCAGTGTAGAAGCCCCCGATTCTTGTCGTCCTTTATTTGTTTGAAAAAAATGTATCACAATAAAGCTAATTTGACTTTAACTATTCCTTTAACTATACAAGATTATCCAAAGAAAAGTTTGCACTTTGTTGGACGTAAGAACAGATTTTTTAAACAAATTTTTAATATATGAGCGAAAAGCCTCATGGGTGGACAGCCACCTTAATACTTGACATTTCATCTAAAATATATAAGAAATACCTAATACCTACATACAGACATACTTAATAAATATAATACATACTGGACTCAAAACCTAAATATCAAATAAAAAAACAATGAATTAAAATACACTCAATATCACAGGCAAACAATAAACTTGTCTTTAATAAAAAATATGACCTATTTATATTTATATAAAAATTTGTCAAGAAACACTCCTAAATTTCCATTTATTTTAAAATAATTGATTAGGTTTTTTTATAAGAACCTTGTCAACTGTTAGTTCATATTTAATAAACTTTAGTTAATTTTTATACACCCATTGAAGCTGATAAATGAGATGAGAATGAGAATTTAAAAGTGAGAGTATATTGCAAGTTGCAAGTGGGAGATAAGCGATCCCATGGTGACTCACCTGTGTTTGTGTCTTCTAAATTAAGTGGAAATCCTTTACATAATCCAACAAGTAATAGTCCAAAATAGAGGTTACACCATTTGTAGTATATTTCCATATTTTTTCCCCAGCATAAATATTTAACTACTTGGGCTTTGGACAAAAACTATTTTGAATTTCCAACCGTTTTACAATTTCAGTCCTTAAAATTATTTACCAAATTTCAGTACTGTCACATGTTTAAAAGAAGTAATAAATACTGCACTTCCCAAAAATTAAGTTGACGATGGAATATTTCTCAAGTCTCCAAAACGAATATTCTTTCTATTATCCTTTTTTTTCATACAAAATGACAAGTTATTTTGACACTGCGGACTAACTTCACTGAAAATAATGACAGTACAAGGATTATTCGGTTAAGTGGTGATGAGAGTACTAGGATACTAGAATCGAATAGTCGATCGATAGTAGTCGGCTACTTTATTGAGAATCGACTACAATATTTAAGTGCAGCGAATTAGCGGTTCGGAATCGGAATCGGCTGGCAACATAGCAACATCGATACAGCGACGCATTGTTGTAGGATAGTTCTAACAAGAGTAAGAAAGAAGAGTAACATCTTAGAGTAAGAAATAGAATTTCACATTCTACCGATCCATGTTTACGATAAGACAAGAAGCGGGAATGGCACATATCGAAGCACGCGGCCATTTGTTGCAATGGAGCATTTCGCATACAGTTCCGTTACTGATGAATTATCGGCCAATTAAAATGCAAGAACGCATTGCGGGGTAGGCATGGGTCTCTCGTTCATTTTAGGTGTGCCAGCACATTTCGTTCAGCACACTTTAAAGAGCCGTTCAGTTTCGTTCGTTCAATTGAACGAGAATGAAACCCGATATCGTGCTTACTAAAAGCGCTCATCACACAATTCAGAGCGTCTAGAGCCAGTTATAAGCAGCCCATTACAGCACGGACGAACGGAGCGAAGTGAATGATTTGATTAATGTTTTGGGATTTCAGTGCTCGGCGCGCGCCCCTCGGAAGTAGTCGGCATGGAAGCACTTCCACGAATCAGTGTTGCCAGTCCATTACTATTGTAATAGATTTAATAATATTTTAACAGATTTGTTACTTTTACTTTTTCACTAAATCCATTCACTTACTCTTGCCGGATTTTTAAATTTTCTAAATTGCACTGCAGAAAACGTCTAGGCAAAAAAACAGATTTGTTTTTAAAGTTTTACTAGTTTAAATTTTATTCCGATTACTAATTTTCATTTCCCTGAAACCTTCCGGCGGCGGCGTCCTACTGACATATTATGTCGGAATCTATTACAATCTTTAAGTTAATATATTATATACTCTATTAGTATAAATGAAAGAGTTTTGGCAAAACGGCAACGAATGTGGTTATTATTTTAAACGCGGTTGTTGCTGTTTTGTTAAGCTAATGCGGTTTGTCTTCTAAGAAGCCACGAACGAACGTGACGCACGCACCTTTAACTTAGATATTGTTTTGTGGGTTGCGTTTAATTCATAAATAATAAAGTTAAAATATTATATTTTTGTTATTGTTGCATAAGATAGTTATCACACCTTTTTGTGTTAGTATTGTTAAATTTGTGTGAACATGCCAAAGGAAAAGCAAGGCAAGAGAAGTTCAATTTGGACATTTTACTCGGTAGTAGGAGAAAACTCCGCAAAGTGTTCATTTTGTTCTCAAACATTGTCTTTTAAAGGTGGGTCAACTTTTAATTTAAATAGACATCTTCGTTCAAAACATCCTTAAGCAGAACACCAAAATTATAATAGTAATTTAAAGAGTGATCTAACACCTTCTTTTGTCTCCCAAACGAAAAATAGAGATGATCCACACTCGCCCTCCACATCTGCAGAACCAAGTACGAGTGAGATGTCTGCGGAGACGTCAAAAGAAAACAAACGGTACAATCAAAGTTTTCTGGAACGATGAGTTCTTATTTTCGGAGAACCATGAGTGATAAAAGGCGTATTGAAATTCATCACGTAATTGTTGAACTTATAGTTAAAGATTTTTTGCCACTTCAATTAGTTGAAAGTTTAAGTTTTAAAAAGTTGTGTAGAGTTTTGAACCCGGATTATCAATTGCCAACACGAAAAACTATATCTGAAACACTAATTCCTCAAATGTATTTTATGATAAAAGAAAAAGTTAAAAACAAGCTAATATTTGCTGATACAGTTTTTTATTACGACCGACGGCTGGACATCAATTAATGGTGAAAGCTTCCTATCGGTCACAGCACATTTTATTAAATAAGATAACAATCTAATAAGGGTTTTACTAGATTGTTACCAATATGGAGAAAGCCACACAGCAGAAAATTTGTCTCGAGAGTTAGTGCGTGTTTGTGAAAAGTGGGGTATTTCCGAAAAAATTTCTGCTGTTGTAACAGACAATGCTGCTAACGCAGTAGCAGCAGTTAGAAAAACTGGATGGAACCACGTGCCCTGTTTCGCACATACTGTAAATTTAATTGTGCAAGCTGCATTGGAAAAAATCTCGGACATTCGAAAAAAAGTTAAGTCCATAGTAGAATTTTTTAAAAGGAGTCCACAAGCCAGTGAAAGACTAAAGAAAATGCAAACCCAAATGGAGAAAAGTCAGCTTACCTTGAAGCAAGATGTTGTGACAAGGTGGAATTCTACATTTGACATGTTTAAAAGGATTATTGAAATAAAGGATCCTCTCATGTCTACCATAGCAATAAATTATCCTCAGTTAGAAAACCTGTCAAATGATGATATTTGGGTACTTCAAAAATGCTGCGATATTCTAGAAATATCTAAGGACGTTACGGAGGAAATCAGCAGTGAGACTGAGACAACAGCGTCGAAAGTCATTTTGCTAAGTAATGCATTTAAAAAGGTCTTGTAGTCATTTTTTAAAGAACAATCCAGATTTGCCCCTTGTTGTAAAATCTATGGCGGATAAATTACTTGAAAGGCTAAACATGAAGTTTGAAAATGTAGAAGGTAACAGAATTTTTTCTGAAGCGACATTTTTAGATCAGCGCTTCAAAAAGTATGGTTTTGCAAATACCAGATATTTTGATATAACCAAACAAAATCTGATCAATTCGATTTCTTCAATTCAGACTATTGAAGATAAAAACCAAAATCAAGAATTACCAGCTGTTATCAATCCCCCAAGCTCATCAAAGTTGTGGATGGACTTCGATAATCACGTATCGCAGCTAATATCTAGCAAAAATCCAAAAGTGGCCAGTATTGTGGAAATCGATAAATACTTAGAAGAACCATTATTAGCCAGGACTCAGGAGGACCCGTTAAAATGGTGGGAAGATCGGAAAAATGTGTATCCACGACTCTATAAAGTTGCACGACAACGATTTTCTGTAGTCGCTTCTTCAGTTCCATCGGAGCGTGTTTTTTCAAAGGCGGGACAGACTCTTACTGACAGAAGAAGTCGTTTAACCGGAGATAAAGTGTCTAAAATATTGTTCCTAAATGTAAATCTATAAGTAATAAGCATTTATTGGTCGTTTAATCATAAAAACAAACTAATAACTAGGTCGGCACAAAAGTTATCTACTTGACTTTACTCGTTACCGCATTTGTTTATTTGTGTTTCTAAATTCTAATGTTCATATTTTTGTAAAAATATTCTTAAATTTAATATTTGCTTGTTTTATTCTTAAATTTAATATTAATATAAACGTACCTGTATGTAGTAAACTAACAGTAGAATAAGATTTTAAACCTATTTAACTTTATTTTTGTAGGTATATCAATAATGCATTTTTAATTAAAATATAATTAAGGTTAAAGTAATTTGACGTTTTGTTACAACGCATGTGATTGTCATGTATTTATTAAAATAAATGTGTAACAAGTAAATGTGTCTGGTACTATGTCCAATAAATATATTAATTAAATTATCTGTAAAAAAAACACAAATTTTAATCAAAGAATATCTTTTAAACTCCAACACATTCATTCATATATCCGCATATCGTATGCTCCCCTATAAACAAATTATTCAAAAATGTGTAAAGTGAGCTAAAGTGCTGAGCACCGTGCCAATTATGTATGTGTACTAAATATCTGTAGTAGCTCCCCACTGAACGAAAAACACACGTTTAAAAGAATCGTTCGTTACAGCACACCGCACTGTGCCGCTCAATTCGAACGACACGTTCACGAACGACACATCGCTATTGCGGGGGGCGTAGCTGCATTTGGCGTTCAAATGTAAACATGAATTTATTTAGGCAGTAGCTGTTTATGTTTAATGTTTTACTTGTTGCGATTTTTTCTGAAAAAATAGTGATTTCAGTTTTCAATTTTAGTTTGAACATTACTGATTATAGACGCGTAGCGGGACGCACATTTTGTATTCTTAAATATCCACACGGGTTTCGTCACTTGCCGAGTCTTTCGTTTGACATCCTTGTTTCCATATAAATACACATATATATATATATATATATATATATATATATATATATATATATATTTCGTTTTTTTTTAACCATATATAAATATTTTGTTAATTATTTTCTTGAGCATAGGTTAACTCATTGAGAAGTAAAACTATAATTCAATCGTCGTTTCGCTCATTATACTGAGCTTTCTCAAGATATTTATTTTCTACAATAAAAACATGTATAGTCAATATTTAAATTTTAAAATGGTCAAAAACATTACTGAAAAAACATCACTCAAAAACATTACATTTTATACAAACAATGATCATAAAAACACATTTAAAACTAAATTAATATACATAGTTCACACCTTGGAAACTGCCAGTTTTACGAATGTTTTGAGATAGCAATAATTTCGACAGGTCTGGAATTCTGGTAGATAATAACTCTAAATAAAGAGATTCGAAAAAAGCTCCTAATTTAAACTGAGGAAACCCTGGTGCATTTTTATATTTATAGTATAAACGAATGCCCTATTCAAAATGTATTAAACATATTATTTAACTAATTTATCCTTTCTAATCAAAACATACTAGTAAAGATGGTTAATGACGCTTATACAGCCTTTCTAATTTCTTTGAGAGTGAAATATCTATTACTACTCCAAAAACACTCGATTTTATCCGTCGGCGTCGATTGGTAACACTGCGGAACCCATATCGATGTTGAATGCAATTCAATTTGTACCAATATTTTATATTTTAGTCTGGCGAAGCTTTTATTAAATCTTAAAAATAAAACTATTACTATTATATTTTATTATTTACTTTAAACTGCTGACGATTATAAATTGTACGGTCATAACTGTGATGAAACCCTAAAACCACAGGTAAAAGAATATATTCTTTTAACTGTGCTAAAACGTACGATTAGGATAACAATTCCCCATTTTGTCAAGAATTTAATACTATGCGGACCCAATCCAATCGCAATCGCGGTGCTGCGAAATCGATGTTAATGTTAACATTCAGTCAGTGGCAGCTTACTCGTGACTCGTATGGACCCGGTCCGTTTTGATACTGGATTCGTTCCAACTGGGTCCGCCACTGGATTCGTTCAATCGGACCGGGTCCACTCGGAACGACACAAGTCTAGTGTTTAAACAAGATATGATTTATTTTTCTGATAGAGCGTCTGTGTAGGATATTGCAACGTATTTAGTATTAACAATTTTTACTTTTGTTGCTTTTTTTAAGTTATTATAAAAAACATGAGTTCGTTGTTTAAAAACTCGTAGTATATTTTTTTCCGGATAATGGTTATTTATTAAACGCTCCTTAACCTTCTTTAAAATCTCGGGACGATATTCTGGAGAAGTGAGATGGCACGACCGGTTAGACCTATGTAAACGCTATTTTTTTGATTCTTTGGATGGTTGGAGTTAAAGTTTAAGTACCGCCCTGACCACGTTTTTTCTTTGTATACCACTTGGTTTTTATATTTTGAACTTTCTTGATTCTAATTAGGGTTAAAACTAGAAAATTAATTTTGTTTTTGTCTTCAGTTTCCATGGTAAATTTTAATTTGGGGTGAACATTATTAAAAGTATTTAATAGGTCATTAATATGGTTTTTTGAAACGGCAGTTAAACAATCGTCCACAAATCTTTTAAAAAAAGGAAGGTTAAGAGTGCAAATCCATGCTGTAAAATTTCTCGTGTTCATTTTTCGAACTCAAACCTCAAGCGCCACTCTGTAGATAACGCATCAATGTCGGAATCCGATTACTTTTTAATTTTTTCCAAAATAGGCCATATAAATAAATTAATACGTTCAATATTTAATGTTATAACATATTTATGTACAAACATTACATAAAATCTATCAAATACTATGCAAATAAGTAGTTTCACTTTTAACGGAAAAATTCAAATATTTCAGAAAACGCTTAACAGTGACGCAACATTGTGGTATCCCCTCCATCTCAAGCAAATAACTTTATGAGTTTTACATTCCTTTGATAGAAAATTCAAAATATTGCACATGGCATGTATTTCTTGCCTCGTTGATATATCTATCTTTGTTGCAAAATGAAATAAAACGAGAGAGTCCTGTTAAAGAATACCTCTTTTACAGACTATAATATTTATGTTCTCCCCTACTGACTGTTTTTTTTTATCAGCTAGCCGAAGTAATAATTGCAGGACCTTTCGACTTTCGGCACCTTTCGGTGTTTGCCGATAAAAACAAGTTTTTTTAATATCTAAATACCCGGAATATTGGTTTCCTTATATTTTTATGAACCTGATTTTATGATAGTTTGAGTCTTGGATTGAGAATTTCCTGTTTGTTTATTATAGGTGTGTTTTAAAATGACTAGTACTTGTATTTTTAAAACGTCGATGTTTAATTTAGAACTTCTCACTCTTGTGACTGTGTCTAAGCTTTCTAGATATTTGTTTATGAACTCCTGTGTTACTTATGTAATTAGGATATGTGTAATGAGTGTAAAGGGCGTAAAAATACGAGAACAGCAAGACCTCGGCGCCGAACTACAAAAAATTTTGCAATGAGAATCCTGGGAAAATGCAGAATAAGGTAAGTTCAAATAATATAACTATAGGTGCTCGATTTTGAGACCCTTCATGAATTTGAAGAATTAGAAATGGACAATTGTAAAATATTGATCACTTTGATTTTCAAAGAGATTACCTACATATATATTACTGATTACAGTACATACATATTAAAAATATCAACAAATTTTTTACGTTTGGGACTACTTATATAAACTTTTATCTATATGTCCATGCTATTGTAATTTTTTAGAAGGTACATGGTGGATGTATTTCTGAAGTACATATCTTTTGTTTGAAACTTAAAATAGCCCAACTTTGAAGGAGGAAGACTATTTTGTTTTCAAACAATGATGAAAATAAATAAAACTAATAAATGTGTTTTCATAGGTACCTAGGCAACACGATTCGTTTAGAATTTTCTCGTTCATTTTTATTTCATATTCATATTTTTATACATGAGGTGAATTCTCTCTGAAATTCACATAAATACCTATGGTTTTTATATTTGTAAAATTTAAATATGTTTTGTAGGATAAATTTTAAATTTTAACTTTTAACAAAGATAGTGTACCTTTAGGGGTATAGTAATTCGGAAGGTATAAAAACTTATTTTCTGTTGGTCACATAATTGTGGTAGAAATTAAAAGCTCATAAAATTAGACACTTTTTATGCAACACTAATACTTTCATAGTGGTAGTCTCATAATGCTGGCTGGTGCAATTTAACTCACCGGATCCATAACAATCTGTGCAAGAATAAAGCTTTTAGTTATCAGTATTATATTGATCCTTTTTATGTGACTTCCACTTAGAAAGTTTTGCTGTTGCAGTCAGTAGCAGGCTTTAACAGTGTATACCACCACAGTTATCATATCACAAAGAGAAAATGTTTGGGAAGCAACTTTTTATCGCTACCTAATTTACTAAGGCATTGCTTGCTAGTGAGAAAATAATTCTTGCGCATGGCTATGCATATGTAACATATTAAATATCTTAGTCTTGTTTCTACAAACATATAAAAATTGACCTTTTATATATTCTCAGTCTTGACCAAAAATGTACATACAGATTCCTGAATCGCTGGAAAAGTAAGAAAAAATTGGGGATATTAGTTTTCATATCTCAAGTAATTTAGTGTACTAATGTATGTTACTGTATTTATGTATGTACAGTGTGATCAGTGTATCTTGATAGCATTTTAAATATTAATAACTTTTTTACTTTTTAACTTATCGGAGTGAACAAAAAAGTAATTGTAGGGTTACTTAAAACTTTTTTTCTGGTTATTAGAAAAACAAAAGACTATTAATTTTACAAGATATCACCATAAGTTGTATGTTTAAATCGGACACACCTCGGCACACACTCTATACTATATTTCCCTCAAATGGAATTCTTCTTGCAGATTATAAATATAATATCTGGTTTGATAACTTTATCTTCAAAGACACCCGATCAATGTAAGAAAAACCATATGAGGCAGTGTGTTAGAGAGAGACAGACAACATTATTACATAGTGGAGTGGATAGGTATCAAACCAGATATAATTATAATCTGCAAGAAGAAACTCATTTGAGGGACATATAATAGACAGGATGTCCCATTTGAAAAATATAATTTATACTAATATCTTGTAAAATTGACAGTATTTTTTTTTTCATTTTTTACAAACTCAGTAATTTATGTAATTTTTTTTGCATTTGACCCTCCCACACTAATAATATAACAGACTTAATATTTGGACAGCACATATTTAAGATTTTCCCATAAGAGACAATGTTTCAGAGAGATAGGGATAACCTTGATTTCCTCAAATTTTAAATACTTTTAATGTATGAGTGCATTACATCATTGAATTTTGAAATGCAAAGGTTTGTTACAAAACAAATTAAAAAGTCCAGGTGTGTATTTAAAAGTTGATGATGGCTCCTCATTTACGAAATATCAGATTCAAAAAATGACAGCCCCATAAAATGTTAGACAAAAAAATGCTTTGGCAATATGTTTACAACTTTAAAAAAATTTTAGGATTAAAAAGTTACTGCATAATTTTAAAAATACAATATTTTATTCGTTTCTAAATATCTCAGGAACATAATGGCTAGAATTTGCCTGCAGGTGCTATTAGACTTGTAACGAAATTGTCTAAAACTTTCTATATTTAACCATTTTTCTATCTCTTGCAATAAGCGAGATCTGTTTTGTGATGTTACATCCTCTCCAAATATGAAAATTCAAATTTTATGAAGTCAAAATCTCAAAAACAAGTAAAGATACTACATACAAATAGCTATAATCTGGGACAAAATTCAAAACCCAGAAGAGTTGGTGTTTTATTTAAAAAATATTTCTAAAACGTAACAAAAATAAGTAAAGAAAATAAGTATCCAAATGTGTATTTCTCTTTTTTTTAACTGGCATCTTTTTTAATATAGAATTGTTTCTAGTTCTAAATTCCAGGTATTACTAGTATTACTCTGTATTGTCATATTTCTTATCAACTTGAACGAAATTGTGCCATCCAGTACTGATATTTTTTTTGTTAAGGCAGTGTGCAAGTCAACAAATATCACAGGAATAAATACATGATTATTATTAAATCGATTTTTTGAAAAAAAAAGTATACATGGTAAGAAATCTGGCCTACAACACAACTGCCTAAAAAATATATGGAACCTCTAAGTTTTAATATTATTTATTGCTTCTATTTAACATTATCACTATACAAGGTTCAGATGCTAATATCGATGGTAATTTTCTTTAAATATAATACCATTTTTTCTATTACATGCTTAGTCTTTTAAGGTCTTTCCGAAGGTCTTTCTTATAGCATCAGCTTTTAGTCTAAATAGAAGAAAGAGTTTTTCTGATAAAAAAAAAAATCGATAAATTCACCTTTACCAACAAGTTTCTTCGTACAGAATTCTCTTACGAGACCACACGAACGACCATATAAAACTGAGGTAGGAGTGCATAATTTCTGCTCTTCTAAATCTCAATCGAAATGGGAAAACATGTTTTTTTTTTGGGATCCCAGAACCCTAAAATGCAAGATCTGTAAAATCTCTTGGTAATGTTTTCACGATTACAATACTTCCCTTTTACGCGACCATAAGAAAGATCATACAAAACTGAGGTAGGAGTATACAATTTCTGCTCTAAGTAGAATTATTTAGATTTTACAGCCTTTCTAAATATCAAATTGTCATTTTTCAAATGTCATCTCAAAAACAATTGAACTGATTTTTAAATATGTAGAGTCAAAAGCACAATGTAATAAATAACTTAATATGTTTTAATATTTTTTCAGACATAATAACCTGAATTATTCAAATCTGTGAAAGGCTTTAAAGACGCATGATTTAAGTATGCGCTTAAAACTGCAACTAATCAATTTAATGTTCCAAAAAATTTATAAGTCTTATTCATTTGATTACTTTTACTACTTTATAGATATTATTTATATATTTTTATAATAAAATATATTTTTTGGAATCTTAGTCTTATTATTTCAATTTTTTCACTTCAAATGTATGTCTTAAAATCCACCTGACGTTTTTTTTCTTTCACCGCTTTCTCTATTTTTGGAGCCTCACTTGGTTCCCTCAAAAACAAAAGTGTATGCCCCTGGGCATTATCATATAAGTGCCATAGGTATATCAGTCAGTTTACCATATTGTTAAGATATCATAGCACGTTGGACATGCCAAAGATATTTATAAAGAAAAAAATAAATATAGTTCCCTAATATTTCAGATAATATTACAACAGTTTCAACTACATGTTTTTTGTTTGTTTTTATTGTAGGGATGATATTAACAAAGGCTATACATATTCAACCAGTTTTGCAAAGAAGCGTGGTAATGATATTGAGAGTTTAAAGTTCCAAGATGAGTCTCCAGCGAGGTCTCCAAGGATGTCTTTGTGAGTATAAATTAAGAGATCTTTCAGTAAAATATTTGAAAGTATAACATATTAGTAAAAGTATTCCTAATACAATGTGCCAAAATGAATTACGAAAAAAAACGACAAGGGGCTGAAAGTATTAGGATTATAATTATCCATTTTATGGCATCTAGGGGAAGGGCAACATAATTCATATTAAAGAAAAAGTAAAGTATGCCACTGATTTATAAAAAGTATTTATTTTTGTTTAGATCAAGAGATTAAAACTTAATTTTTTTGAAACTCGCCTTTTTTGTTCTCTCTCTTTACTCTATATTTACTATATCTCAATAATATTAGGTTTTTCATTTTGTAACTTCCATCCAACGTTAAGCTTGTTTTTGGTATGCATTGGAGGGACTCACGCAAGGCAGAAATTAAAGAAAAAAAGAAAAATTAAGTAAAATTATTAATTAATTGAAATAGTATTTAACACATTGATTGCAGTAGCTAAAGTTGGTTTTTAAACAACGATGCCTGAAGTATACTGCAATTCATATAGGATTTACTTTAGACATTGCCTCCTTAAGAATTACATTGACCGTCATTAATTTTAGGCTGAAGGGCAGCAATATATGTATTGATTTAGAGAAAATGTAGACACATCTTTCTGTGTGACTATATTTTTGTATAGCTTGCATTTTCTGTAGGCTTGGTTCATTTATACTTATACTGATTGTAATAGTAGTGGGAGGTACAACACAAAAGTCTATAGTTTTTACTATTTTTAGAAATATATTATATAGAGTATTAAGATTCTGAGGCAACTTAATATAGTAAGACAACTGAATGGCATTTATGTATTGAGTAGGCACATCTCTCTTTGTGAGTATGTTTTTGCATAGTGTTCATTTTCTGTTAGGCTTTGTTCATTTATACTTCTATATAATACTCTAAATATCTCTAATATTTTTAAATATATGAACATTTTTCTAGGTGACTTCAGAGGATATTATGCGTATAGAAAGAAATACAGTTGGGCAGTGGAATAATTCAATTTAGAGAGAAATTAGAAAATACATATTAACAGCACAGTATGTAAAAGGCGACATAACTCTTCCTGCAATAAGCTGGTCAGTTCTATTATAAATCTAAGGCATTTTAAAACCTATTATACACTTTATGAAAAGCAAAAAGAGAGTGTTGCAAAGCAGAAATTTGCACAGTCAAGATCAAATGCAAAAATCAAGGAACCTGCCAATTTTATTCATGAAGAATTTAACCACTTAGCTGTTACACCTGATGGTAAAATACTTTTTATTATAACTATTAAATTCCCAAAATTCTATTTGTTTATTTAGACTTTTTACATATTAAGTACTTGACTAAACATTAAATATAGTATAGAAAGAAATCACATTTATTATTATCAGGTAACATAATTATTCTTTCAAAAGATAACCTTTAAATCATATTAAAGCAAACTAAAATATTATTTTTATCTCCAACCATTTTTTTCTTTGTACAGATTCAAAATACACAAAATGTCGATTTTTTTATTAAAAAACAATAACTAAGAATTTTAGGTCTAAGGTGTGGCCATCAATTATGTTTTCTTTCAAAGAACTTGCTAAATTTTTTCTGTTCTATTTTGAGGGTTCTGTAGCTTGTTCTAATAGTAGTTATAGTTTATAATTTACTTTTATATGTATGACAACAGTTGATAATGATTAAAACAAACATGGTTTTTATACACACTCTTCCCTTGCTTTTCTTTATTTGCTTGGGCCTTGCCTGAATCTAATGGAAAACACCTGTTAAGTTGAAATTATAAATAAAATTGTTTTCATTCTTTTCAGTTTATATAAATAATATTTACATATTCTGGCTTTATTATTACATCGAGCCCATCTCGCTAATGAAGCTAGTTTTTGCGTCTTTTTTTTCTACTAATTAGTATTAAAGAAAATTTGTTCTATATCATTACTGTTAATAATAGGTCAAAAAATATATGTAAGGTATTTTGCCTATTACTAATATGTAGGAAAGTAAAATGCAACAAAACCTTCTTAAAAATTTGCTTACTACCTAGTATTAAATTAAAACTTCCAAAGCTTTTACAATTAAACATTATCTTATACCTATTTTACTTGGACCTCTTTTGTGTAGTACTGATAAAACATATTTAATTTTGACACAGAATTTAATTTTTTTATTTTAGGTATGTATTAAGGTTATTTGTAGAGAGTAAACATCATATTTTCATATAAACAAGGAAAAAACTAATTCTAGTTATTTTTTCTCTAGGTACAAAGAAAACTCCATATCACAAGAAAACTGTTATTGCTACGATTTGTACAAGCCAATAGACCATGTAATTTTGAATCTCACCATCGATGAAGAAAGCAGAAAAGGAAAATATATTTTAATTTATAGATGTAGAAGTTTGTAATCGTTAGTAGAACAGTTTATGCTTTTGTAGTAAATCCCCATGACTAGTTAATGCATCTTATGAGTAAGAGTAGGCGTGTTTGTTGTGTGCAGAATTTAGTAATAAGATCTCTTTATGTAGATATATTTGAATTATATTTAATGCAAAAAGTTTCTGATTAGAAATGGAGATAAAGGTGACCCCATAGCTATCCCAATTTTGTTGCTGATAGTCATGTTATATTGAGAGTTTGTTGTTTTGTATACGCTGTAAGTGGTTCAGTATTCATGCATTGTTTCACTATTACTTATTTGTGTTGTTTGTCAAGTCATACCATGTGGTATGTGTAGCAAGCATTCTGGAGTGTACATTTCATAAGGACCATTTATCCAATGCTTGCCTCAGCCATTTCTTTATATTAATAATTTGATTGTTCACCTATACTGGTATGATTTTCAAGTTTATTTGTTACATTATAGTATATTTATAAAAATCTTACATCAGCAAACTTGCATTACCTGTCAAAATTGACATTTCTTTAAAAAAATTACAGAAAAATGATCTCATTTGCTAAAATATGAAAAAGTTGTATTAAGAAAAGTTGTTTATTTTTTAATTTTACATACGCATACCAAATTTGGCCAAAAATTCCAATATTTTTTTTAACTTTTTCCTGATTTTTGAAAATTCTAAAAAAATAATAATTGTCTAACTTAAAAAAAAAGAGTTTTCTGTTAGTAACCTTAACATAATATTAATTTCTTATACCTAAATACTCCATAAGCTGTGTCTTTTTTGGAAAAAAATTAAAATTGCTTCTCAAAAGTATATTAAGCTTGATGCAAAGTTGTCGTGATTTTGGGAATTTTAGGTATATATGTATTAATTAAAGATTTTCGATAGTAAATAGATATCTTAATACAAAAAAGTCGTAATTGACTAATTTAGAAGCATAATCGAAATGTAAAACTGTTTTTTTAATATTTAAGTGCCTTGGACAAAGTTATAAAAATAAAAAATTAGAATTGCTGACTAAAATTCGACATATGTAAAACTATAAAAGAAACACCTTTTTTTTATAGCACTTTCTCGTATTTTAGCAAATAACCCCTTTCTCTGCGACATCTTTAAAGAAATATATTAATTCTGGCAGGGAGCACAAGTTAGGTGACGATTCCCTCTAAGTCATTTTTCATACTTTTATAACTTCACAGAAAACAACCAATTTTTGGTCATTTTACGCGATATTTTCTCAATGCTAATTGACTGCAACTGCTCCCTTAAAATCAAGTTCACTTATCACGGTCTCCTCCAGATATTCCATAACTAATTGTGCGACAATAGAAGAAATAGGAGAACCCATAGCGCAACCATCTAGCTGTTGATAATATTTGTCCTCATACTGGAATTAATTATTATTTAGAGTAATGTTAATAGGTTCTATAAATTCTTTTAATGTAAGTGTTGTGTGACTCTTTAATTCGTCCCATTTTTGTGTTATTATGTCTGATAAAACTTCATTCGAAATATTTGTATATAGAGAGACAATATCAAGAGATATTAGTATATGATTGCCTGGAATTTTTACCTTGTCAATAAATAAATAACAGGAAAAAAGCGATTATTTTATTAAAGATTCATTTGAATGTAAACAATTTATTCCATCATAATGACTCCTCACCATAAGTTTACCCAAAAATTTTTGTCACACGTGCTTTTTGTGTAAACTTTGAAATCAATTCAATAAGCAGTTTTTTCAGACCGAATTTTTAAACATTTAATTAGGCCGAAATTTTGAATTTGTGTCAATATTTTTACCAGTTCATCCTTATATAATACTTGATTTTTGAGCAAAATTTGAAAATAATGTATACTGTATAAGTATAAGCAGTAATATTTTTTTAACATTTCAATAGGCCGCCATTTTGCTCCACCATATTGGACTTTTTCCAAAATGTTACAGTCCATCCTCATATAGCTTTTAATTTTTAACGAACATTTTAAGTAAATAATAACGCTATTTTTTAAAGTAAATAGGGTACGTAATTTTTGAGCTTAGTCGCGGACAGTCATACAGACAGACCGATGGAATTGATAAAACATGCTTTGTAAAAAGATGCCAGCGCTACAATATCCTAAATCTTAAATTCTAACAAGTCTAGGACATGTTTACGAACACATTTTCACTTTTGATTACTCAAAAAATTCACCATGCAAATTCCTTTACCTCACAACAGTAAAATGAGAACTTTCCAGTAATTCACTCTCCTCCCTGCCCTGTCAAGTTGTTTGACCTTGAGATGAGGTTAACCGGTGGGGGGTGGCGTTTTCTATTATATTTAATGTGGGGTGATGCGTAGTCAATATCGTGTAGCGACTTTTGATAGAAAGTTCTGTTTGCTAATATAATCATGAGATATATCTGAGAAGATTGCGGTGTTTTATTTTCGCGGAGTTATAGTATGCACCGCCACAAAAGAGAAACTTGCAGAGTACGATTTGGTAATCGAGACTAACATAGAAGATGTGTAGTGAATCATAGCCAACCACAGCCCTCAAAATCATATATTGGAATTTGTGTTCCAGGCATTTTTCAAGTGCCATCAAATAAAATTACCGCTCATCAAAAAACAATACAGCACCGAACTAATTCATGTTTACTATTATCGACTGGTGTTCAAGTTATCCGAGGTGCTTTCAAAAGCAGAACTTATCGGATAAGCAGCGACAATGAATATATTGATTATTATATGCTATTTTTTAGTGAAATTAAGTCGAAAATGTTATGCTTGGTAAGCAGAATGCTGAGGGTTCATGTTGCAATAAAGGTCAATATGTTTATAGTTGGACTGGAAGTGACCTGGATGCGGTGTATCAATCTTCTGTTGATGTAATGAAGAATCAGTCTTCGGAATTTCAAAAACAATTCAGGTACGGTGAAGTTACCTTAAATTGAACCACTTAATATTTTTCAATATGTAGGAAGTATTATTTTTCAAATATTAATCTATTTTTTTTTATTTTCCAGGTTCGGTTCTACAGAAAATCCTATACCTAGAAGTGAACATCAATAAGTTGGTGCCCTACATGAATTTGCCTAAATGTCTAGAAAACTGCTATGTCAACGTAAAAAACCAAGATGAGCGCTGTTTTGCCTGGACGATAACTTCAGCGTTGTAATCCGCAATCAGATCAGGACTTGGTTCATATCTGCCCTTTTCAACAGTGTTAAATATTACAGGTAGAGATTTTCCAGTTAAGAGATATAACAAAATTTGATTTGAATAACATTTCCGTCAAAGTGTATGGTGTTGAACCAACGTTTAAAAATTATAAATATATATATGAAATTGAAGGTCTATTGAGGTTTTCAGACCGAAAACTCCAAGTGCATGTAAATGTGTTACTAATTCAACATGCTTTTATACATGATGATGAACATAATTTTAATTTAAACTGTTTAAAGTCATTACTGCTAGATCAAAGACTTATCCCGATTAATTTCAAGCCAGATTTCTCGCAGTACTAGTAAAACATATTTTTGCAATTGTTGTCCAAATTATTTGAATTCACCAACATCTTTGATACTACATCCGTAAAATGATTGTAATCACATATACACATTAACACCATCAATTGTTCAAAAAGTAGATACATTTGGAAAAACTGTGGCAGAAAATATTTTAAAATTTGAAAATATCGAAAGGCAAACGAAAGTCTCTTTTGTTGTATATGCAGACTTTGAATCTGTTTTAAAACCATTAGAAAATACTGAACCAAACTTTCAAAATTCTTACACAGCAAAAAGCGTAAAATATGAGCCCGTATTCTTTCGATGACTCAATCTCGAAGTTTGAGCTGTACGAAATTTGAGCTGTGCAGAGATGATTCACCACAAGTTTTTTGTTTTTGTAAAAAACTTATTTGAAACGAACCGTTTGACCGCTGAAGAATTAAAAGAGTTCAAAAATGTAAAAGTATGTGGTATATATGAAAAACCTTTCGACGAGGATGATGTGAAAGTAAAAAACCATTGCTATATAACAGGACAAAAAATATTTGGCGTTGCACATTTTCTCTGTAATTTAAATTATAAAATACACAATTGTATCCCTATTTTATTTCATAATTTAAGTAATTACGACTGTCAAATGTTCACTAAAGAATTTATTGATAGCTTTAGATTTTTGTCAGCATCATTGGAAAATTTGGATGCTGGTTTATAGATTGATCTGTTTAAAGAGACACGAAAACATTTCCCCCGTATCGAGCAATTTCGTTTAATGCGAACGAAACCCTTCTTCTTTCCATACAATTTTATGGATTGTATGGAAAAAATGAATCACCCCACATTTCCAACGAAAAATCAATTTTATGATAATTTAAAAAAAAGAGCATTTTCGCGAGGAAGACTATGAGAGCGGAAGAAGTGTGTCGTGGGTATAATTGCAAAAAGTCGGGGGAAGATTCAGATTTGTATTTAAAGTCCGATGTTCTTTTATTATGTGTTGATTTTGAGCAATTTCGAGATACTTCTTTAAATATTTATAAACTAGATCTGTCACAGTACTATAGCCTTCCAAGTTTATCTTTTAATTGTATGTTGCACATGACTAAGGTAGAGTTAGAGTTATTGACAGACAATGATATAGTTAACTTTTTCAAAAAGGGTATTGGAGGTGTAATAAGTCAGTGTTCGGAAAGGACGCATATTGCCAATAATGCATTTTTGCCAAACTATGATCCTACAAAACCATCTTTTTTTTTATCACTTATTTAGATGCCACTAATTTGTATGGACATAGTATGTCACAACCGCTACCATATAGTGGATTTTCGTGGCTATTACAACGTAAAATAACAGATTTAAATATTATGGACGTTGAAGATGATAGTGCACAAGGTTACGTTTTGAAAGTGGATGTATATTATCCTGAAGAGTTTCATGATCAACATGTGGACTTAAAAGAAAGTACGATATGCATTACAGAACATTAAAACAAGCTATTCAAAACGGCCTAATGATAATGCAAACCTATAGAATTTAAAATTTCATCAGTCGATGTGGTTAAAAACTTACATTGATTTTAACACAAAATTACGAAATAAAGCCAAAAATAAATTTTAAAAAGATGTTTTTAAATTATATAATAATGCAGTTTTTGGGAAAACCATGGAAGATGTAGAAATTCAAAAATATAATTAGTTACTCAGTGGAATAATTCAAGAGGGAAAGTGAGTGTTCGAGCATTAATTGTTCCACCCAATTTTAAAAGTTGTTGAGTATTTACTGAAAACTTTGTAGCTACTTGTATGGGTATAGTTAAAATAGTTTATGACAGACCAATAAATATTGGAATTTTATATTGGACATGTCAAAAACTGTAATATGTGATTTTTTTTGCAATTTTATAAAAAAAACGTTGGTAGTGATGCTTCTTTACTGTACACCGACACAGAATCCTTAATATTAAAAATATTTACCTATGACTTTTATAAAGTAATCACGGCAAACCCAGAAAAATTTGGCACATTCAATTATTCTGAAAGAAACGCTTCTAATATTAGGAAAAGTGAATCGATCTTGGTGATGAAATATGAGTTTCCCGATGATCCGATAGTAAGCTTTTATGGGACCAGAGCTAAAGAAAAGCATAAAGAAATCGGTAATTGAAAAAAAACTTAAAATCAAATATTACCGGAAAGTTGTAGAAGGTGGAACTTTAATTTTTCCAAAAATGAAGACTTTCCATAGCGAATTTCATGATGTTTATACGGAAGTTGTAAATAAAGTGGCATTATATCAGAACAACGATAAACTCTATATAATTACATCAACAACAAAAACTCTGCCCTGGGGTCATAACGATGTCGATTTTTATCAGAATAATCCGGATATTAGATTATAATGTTTATTATAATGTGTAAGGAATTGATATCTGATGATGATGCTGATATGCAATAATTTTTATGTGTATTTCAGTTTTATCACCCATCCCCCTTATATGTCCGGCCATGGTTGCTCTAATTTGGCAATCAACTTCCTTCTCAAGTCTAGATAATACTGCTTCACTTTTTTTTATTCTAGAATACATATTTTCTTCTATTTTGAACTTAAAATTAGTAAGTATTTTGCTAATTCTTCTAGACACACACACACACACACAATTATTCAATATGTCGGCCCGCAGTAACCAAAGCTTATGAATTTCTTGAAGGAAATAATCACTGTTTACAATATCACTACGTTTTTTGGGGTCTGCAATATTAGTTAAAGATGTCCCTTGAATGTCACATTGATTAGAAGCCGTAAACTTAAAACCAATTCCTGGAGTGCTGTGTAATTTTTTTATTAATTCCAAAAATCTTAGTTATATATGAAAACTGTTAAAAATAGTAACAATTTATTTGCAAGAAATAGAAATCACTGATATCTAATAACAAATAAATGTGTGAGTATTATATTATTCCGGATTTTGTGTTTAACAACTCCCTTATTACATTTTTTATTTAATATATATTATTTAAATTATCATATAACGGTAGTAACATTATGTTAATAATATTATTCCAACACATTAAAATTTAATAACGGCTTTCTGTTGCCACCAGCAAACACTCTCGAGCTTTGTCCTAAATAAATCAAAGTGAACTTATCCTCTGACCTATTCATATTCTTTACTGTGTCCAATGAAAGACCTTCAACAACACGTTTTGGTAAAAATGAAAAGTTTGATTCCCAAGTAGCACTTTTAGTTATGAATACGTCATTGATATCACAAGTATTTTCGATGAAGTAACCGGAACTTGATATCCCCATATTCTGTTAAAGCTGAGACTACGTAGTCATTACCAAAATGGGGAACAATATTACGGTAACTATTTCGTCAATAACATGTAACTGTGACTTTGACTATTCCATAGATAGTACGGAATTGTGTGGTTCTATTAAGGTAGCCGAACAGTAATAATTCGCCCCATTTGTTACTTCTTTATTTCTGTATTTATTTAATCCGTTGTAAAAATATGTATGGTTCTTTTTAATACAAACAAAACAGTTACGACGACTACAAATACTCAAGTTGGGAAAATGGTGTAGGATAGGTTATTGGTTGTTGAGGTAGGATACATGCATTTCACATAGTTTTCTAGCTATGCTAAAGACCTAAAATTAAAACGCAGGCAATTTCGCTGGTGAATATGCCGATGATATCGGCCAAAATAAATCTCAAAAATTTAATTTTGGACTTGGTGTAAATACTAGTTATCATTAAATATCTTATTATAAAGAGTGATTCTTTTTTTAACGTGATTAATTTGTATGCATTTTTAAACTTTATACTCACAAGAATAAACATCATAGCTAATAGATGAAAATAAACAATGGCGTTCTATTGGACCTTTAATTTTAAGTTAGCTGCATTTCTTTACTGAGAAAATTAGTTAACATCAAGTGTCTACGACTGCCCCCATACGCTTTTATAGTTTCGGATTCTTTAAATACGCAGCTGTAACTTATACCCAATTACTTTGAAGTCTTGCACACTAATGTAGTACGAATAAAGTTATCTACAAAGCTCCCATTAATCCCATACTGTATATTATTACCAAGCGATTACGATTTGCGAACATTCCGCTGGTTCTTTAAAATTTAATGCGTTGTGCGCGTAGCGTCGTAGCATGCGGAGAGTTGCGGTACTTAAGTCACTACTATAATTCTGCCATTCGACATAACCATAACCCTTTCTTTCGTTTTTATTTTTTGTTAAAATACCGCTTTATGTTGTTTTGTTCACGTATGACATAACCAAGTTATGATATTTTTAAGTTTCTATAAAATATGGATCAATGACGAAAACTACTTTTTTTTCTTATGGGACGTGACGTAAATGCCTTTTGTTACGTAGACGATAACACAACAAGTACAAGTAATTGAGATTGACAAATTCGGACAGAATATATTGAACTTTAATGGCTGTAGACCGAATTACAGTGACTTTATTTATAAGGACAGTGGCGACATAGGATAACCAATTTTTGATTGGGTCTGCCATATTGCTGCTAAAATCGTTTTGTTTACTTTTTGTCTACGCGGGTTTCTTATGAGGTTTATTGTTTTAGTCTATTATTTTATTAGTTTTTGTGATTATTAAAATTAATATTAATTCTAACAATAAGTTGTTGTTAAATTACTATGACCGTAAATATCTTAAGTTTAAGTTTACGCCAACAAAAGTTATTAAATATTGCACCTTAATATGTTTTGGTTTTATTTTGCTGTAAAAGACAATAGACAGTTTTCGTTGTTAACAAAATCAGGTTTCGGTTAACGCTAGTTGACAACTTTGACATTTGAATATCGTTTGTCGTATATCGTAACCGCTAAATGCCGGTATTCTACGGGTAGGCATAGCCGTTACGGAAGCGAAACGCATGCGCAGTTGAAAAAAAAAACTTAAAAATAGGTATAACCTCATTTTTGAGCCAATGTTTTGTTTGTGTTTAGTTTTTCATTTTTGTTATTTTCAAAAATGAGTGCCAATACAAGTTTAATAAATGCCATAAAAAGAAATAGGGTTCGTTTTTCCGAGGAAGACGATCACATTTTACTTACCGAAATATTGGCAAATAATCCTTATGGGGATTTTTTGATTTGATTTTGGTAAGTTGCATGTAATGTATTGGCTGCATCTGGTTATGCAATCAGACTGAGAAGTTGTAACTTTGGATGCTTTGACAATATTTTTTTGCATTAATTGCTAGTTAAGTAAAAAATCTTGATTCCTAATGCTTTGCCTTACGATAAAAATCTGGTTGCATATGCTAGGCAAATGTGGAATGCGCTTAGACCCGAGTTGAGACCCAACTCTATTTTACAATCATTTTTAGTTCAGGGGTTGAAGAACCATACAACAACTTAGATCATTTGCTTCAAGAACTACTGGATCTTATAAATAGTATTGTGACTGACAAGGAAAAAATTAAATGCCAAAGAAAGTCGACTGAAAATGCAAAATTGTTGCGGAATGATTTTGCCAGAAATCTTGTGAAACCTAATTTATCAATAACAACTGACAATAATCCAAAACTCTTACAAGAATCTACAGACCATAATGAAGAAAGTATATTTATTGAGTTTATAACAGGTATGTAATGGCGTAGGTAATATCGGCCTTTTGCTGCTTTTGAATATTTGAAATGAGTATCACCCACAACAAAATCAAAGTCAAGTGATATTTAACTTAAAAGGGAAAATATATTTAGTATTTTAGTAGTATGTGCCCCTACTTTAGAAATATATTCTTACAGGTGATGAATCTGAAAATCAAAAACCTGAAGATTCCCATCAGGACATTCAGCAGCAAACTCCAACACAAAATGAAAAACAAGAGGCGCAGGCCAACATTGCAGGTATAAAATCCGATAATCCAGTATTTTTATAACTAAGTTACATTATGTTTTAGGGCCTTCTAGGAAAAGGAAATGTCGAGTAACAAAAAGTAATTTGAAAAAAACAACCATTCAATATTTGGAAGAAAAAAATGCTGAAAAACTAAAAATAAGGAAATTAGAGTTGGAGCTAGAGAGTAATAGGCAGAAAATAGAGCAAGAAAAACTTGCTTTTGAAAAAGAAAAACTTGCTTTTGAAAAAGAAAAATTTCTCCTAGAGAAAGAAGAAAGAAAAGCATTGATTCGGGTAATGGAAAAACAGCACATATTATTAACTTCCCTCGTACAAAAAAATAAATTGTAATCCAAAATACAATTAATTAGTCATATTGATGCTTGTTAATACTCATCTTAGATTTTTTTGCCTCCCCTCATTAATTACAAAAATATTTTAAAGCTGATACTAGTTATTATGAAATGTGTCACCTATAATATTTTTAGGCTGCCTGTTATGAATTGTGCCCCCCTATCTCCTCATATATCAAATAAAAAGAATTCCTTGTAAAAAACAGTACATCTGAAAAGTTGGAAATCATCACCGTCCATTTGAATTTATCCTCATAAGTTTTGTTATCTATTATGAATTTTATTAGCATAGAATCTGAGAACAGGCCTGAAACAATCAGTTTTTATATTTCCGGTTTTGTTTTTATAAGTTGTACATTTATTATAATCACAGAGTACTGATTATTTCAAATTTTGTTGTACTCCTTTTAGTTTAGTTTATTTGTTATGATTTTGTTGATGGAAAGCAATTATGTATTTTATTTGTGTTAACTACAGCTTAGAATCTAACAACATTTTTCGATGTTTTTGTGAGCTGTACAGGGTATTTGATTATATTTACGTCCCTACCTAGAGCCTTTATTATTTGAGATGGGAAAAAATGTGTTATACAAAAGTTGTAGGGTGTTTCCTGAACCGCCAGAATTCGGTTTCATACCAAACAAGTGAATATCGCATAGCTGTCAAAAGATACCAAACTTTGTTTTTTTAAATGGGACACCTTGTATATTAATATTTCAATAAATTGGTCTTACCTTGCCAATTATAAATAAACCAGGTTTAATACCTTTAGCTTTAAAGAGAACCGAGAAAATTGACAAAAACCGTGCGATAAGAGGCAATGTATTCTTACCTATTCCACATTTAGAAGGGAATATTCCCTCTTTCTCTAACGCATTGCATCTTATGGCATAGTTTTTGTTAATTTTCTCGGTTGTCTTTAAAGATAAAGGAATCAAACCTGATATATTTATAATTGGGTAAAGTCACACTTTTGTCTGTAAGTTTGTGTATCTTTCGACATTCTTAATCAAAGACACTATCCGGAAGCAACCTCGTTAGTTACATGTATGATAACAAAAAAAGATAACTTGCAAACACCAAAAAAAAAAACAATGTATATGTTAAAAAGTTTTTTTTATCTAATTCTTGATTTTATTGTAGATATTATTCTAATTGTACTGGATTACAGTTAAATGACTGTGCAGTTTGGTTACCATATAGACAAGAGTGACAGTTTGTCAGAATAACGGCCACCATATAGATTTTGCCAAGCTCTTGTAATAGCAGTTTTTGATTTTTTCTAAAATCTAAAAATGCAAATTCGGAAATCACTTTTCCAAATCCCCACTCTACAGCTATTCGCACCTGACTCATTCTTCTATTAAATGCTTCTTGTTCTGCGTTAATCCCATTTCGATTTGGATATGGACACATAAGTAGTTCTCTAATCCCGTAAGCTTTGTCACCATATATTATAAAATGTTCACCATTTGGAAACCTTGCAGATTCCTCTAACTGATTGTATAGCTGGGACTCCCGTAGTATTCCAGCATCATGTTTTCGTCCTTCATACCCCCCTTTTAAGCTTACAGTAATGCCATCTGGACACGTTACAGCTTGGTATTTGACACAATGATGTCTCTTATGTCCGGAAAAATATGCCTCTTGATTTTCTGAGGGCCTGCATATTCCCCGAGTAGTGCCATCGATGAAAGCCCAGCAGTTGGGAATGGGGGATCCCTTTTGGTGCACTGCATCAGCATACATCCTGAATCTTTGCAAGTTTAACCATGGCAAGTTCTGCAAATTTGAAAGAAGATGCCCAAAGTTCTCATATATGTGATTTATCATAAAATCAATTATTTTTGATAAGGCTGTGCTCGATCGTCCAAATAAAGGTTCTAAATCAACAAGCCTGTTGGGGTAGCTTAACCTCCTTAGCAAAATACAAAGTCCTTCTTGATCTGAAACTTTATGTTGGCTGTCCGTGTTAAATTCGTTGGGAATTCTAAGTGACTCTACTAGTCTCGGAATATAATTTTTTTCAAAGCGAAAATTAACTTTGCACTCATTTTCTGACAAAACATTAAGGTTGAACCGCCCATACAGTTCTGCTCTATATTGTATCTGATTGTCCAACACCTCCAACAAGATTGCATCTTCTAAATCTGAATCATCACTGGAGTCCAATAACATTAATTCGTCAACCATTTTGTAACAAATTGTACAAAAAACAAAATATAATAACTTTCGACAACAAAACCAACAACCAACATATGTTTGGTTAGGTTTATAAAGTAAGAGTTGTCTACGTTTACGGCAAGCGGGAGTTAGCTCCGAACCGAAAAGTGTTATTTTATCTGTCAAATAGCGGTTATGGCTACGTATTCGTTAACCGTAGCGTTGAATTTATAAGAGGCAACGAAAACTGTCTAATGTTGTTTCATGTCTCAGTCTAGGTTTTACTTTATTCAGCACCCCAATTTGAGATAGATACTCTCAAAGGTTAGCATAAAGAAACTTTATTTTGTACGCCTTCTTCAGTACATACTACATTACTAAATTCAGTTGGGAGACAACTGTCATTAATCACTTGCACAAACATTGTTATTTGTTGAACATCTAAAAATCTAAATGAAAAAGTAAGTTTGGACTAGATAATTCGAATAGATTATTAGAGTTAAGCATTAACATATCCCTACATTTACAACGGACGCTGACAGAGGTTGTCAGTGTAAAGTAAATTTCGAATTGTTTCTGCGGCATATTACTCTTTGTACACTGAAATTAATAATAGTTTCATTAATTAACCTTTTAGCTGATCCAATTTTCTTTATTAATGTGTTAGAGTAGATTAATTTAGTCATAATTTACGAAAAACTAACGATAATAAGTGTGCGCCCATTTAAACCTTTAGAAATTTTGCATCAATATGGCGGGTGGGCTTCTATTGTCGCCATTGTCCTTATAAAGTCACTAGACCGAATCTCGTACCAGCGCCCCCTATCTCCGGAACCTCAACTACAAGAGGTAATAGTGTACTTGTAGTAAATAATCACTTTGATTTTTACTTCTAAGTTGCAATCGAAGAAAAAAAGGTGGTAATAGCCAGTTTAAAGTAACATTATAACTTTTTCTACTCTGCAACGACTGGTTTTACTTCATAGTAATACCTTATAGAAGTACATTTGGAAGTAATGCACTAACCGCTGCAAGGTTCAAAAAGGTACTGATACTTAAAAGTTGTAATTTAGTAAACAAATTAGAAGCAGTAACTTTGAATAATTACTATTATGTCACGGAAAAGAAATGACGACCTTGGAGTCGATTCCGAAAGTAGTTGCTTGACGGTAGTAATTATATAATTACATAGAAAATTACTACTTAAATACTTATAAGTATTATTCACAGTAATAAATACATACATAATACTTAAAAACGTGTAACCCAAAGTGTTTAATGATATATAGTAGGAATATTAGTAATATATACGCAAAAACCCTTAAAGAGTAGTAATGGAAACAGTTATAGCTACTTTAGTGCTAGCTGGGTTATGTGTTCTATCAAATAATGTTACTAGAATACTTTCCCCAAAACGTGTTGTCATTAACTTCATTTTTTTAATAATATATAATTTTCCCACCGTTAATGATGTTATTGCTCTACGCTCAACATCTTCGTCAACAACCTCATTAATTTCAACAAAGTTTTCCTTTAAGATACTCTTATTAAAAAATGTAATAAGGGTTTTGAAAGTCAAAAAAAAAACGAATATAGTATACCTTAAAGCACTTTCAGAATACACCACACAATATGTCTATTTATGACCGGGCTCTTACTGCAAATGATTCGCGTTTTAATATTCGGTTTTCTATATGAACCAAGTCTATTATAAAGGCGCCTTTCAAGGTCGAACACCTCCTACCCACGCTTCACTTAATATTAAGCACCCTCCACCAGTTAACCACATCTGCAGATCAAACAACTTGACTTTCAAAACATCTCCAAGTTATCGGTGGCGTCTCAAAGTTAAACAACAAACACCCAACCCTCAAGGTCATTTGAAAGTCATGGATCAATGACATCTCAACTTCAAGGTCAAATGGTCTCAAGTTCAAATGGGTGGGGCCCCCCTCAAGATCAAATGACGTCACTGGACGAGGGGGGCAGTGACGTAAGAGGAGGGGGTGAATTACTGGATAGTTCTCACTCTACTGACAATCAAATGTACTGATGTGTAAAATGTGTACAAAAATCCATCTCTTCTTGTCCTCCTGTATGCTATATGTGCGTAGACCACAGCACACAAACTGCTCAACGCTGTGACACAAGAACCGGAAGATCGATGAACTAGAGATGAGAAAAACTGTTATTTTTAATTAGTAGTCGCAAGATTACTGTTACTGCCAGTTTTAGATTATACCAGCTGCCGACAACAGTGCAGCAACGGGAATCCTCGGCAATAGTCATTACCGATAACAGCATGACATAATTAGTACCACATCGGCATATATGTAGTTTCACATTTTAACTACCACGATTCGCTGTAAATTGGAGTCGATGCAAGTTAATTTAGTTATAATTTAATTTTTAATATGTTATATACTCAAAACAAATGAATAATAAAATATAAATTTTATTAATGTAAAAATGTTCGAAACTATTTTAATAATTAGTTATATGTCTTAAATTTTTGTTTTTGTATGCCGTTGTTGGTTCTACTAGAAACATGTTTATTCCTATTTGCTTATTTTTTTTATATACGCGAGAAGGTGAAAAACATCGTAAATCAAATCATCAATAATATTATGGACGTTACCATTTAGAACCTACGTTTGTTAATTTAATATATATGCGTTTAAATAAAAATTACATTTTTGTTTCAATTTTTACGATGTTTAAAAAACCATATTTTTAAGAACAAATTATTTTATTATTATATGTTGTCAGATTGCTATTTTAATCTTAAACGTGTGCTGTGCAAAAATTTATCTACTTTTCTTCAAGATAAAAGGCCTTCCGTAACGAGGCAACCCACAATACACTTTAAACCGTTGTTTACAAATTTTGTTATTTTAATCCATCGTGTCGAGTTCCGCTTGCCAATCTTGTCGTTTTTCTGCATCGTTATGTGATTGACATAACACTTTGTAACAACGGTTGCCTGCCGCGGTCCGCACCCCTATTGAATTCGGACCTTTTATTTTTATTTCGTCGCAACAGTTGTCAACTGCTATCAAATAACATTTGCAAAATATCAACCCACCGCTACTTTGCTTCAGAAGTTTCTGTTACATGCTAATATACTAAAAGAGTAACATGTCTTGATTGTGATTTTAATGAAGCAGCGCATAAATCACAGCTAGTTCTTTTTCGCTCATCTCTATTGCAATTCTGTATATTCATTTTATGATTCTCAGGATGGACGTTGGTTTCAATCTGAGGCTAAATAAAAATTTCTATATCCGCTGCCTAATTTTTTTCTTTTTATAAGTCAATTGGCAATCAGAATTTGGTATACAAACTTGTGAATTACTAAAAACAACGTCGAAAATATTCCAAATTAATAACTAAAGCAAGTTTAATAGTAATAAAATTTTATTTCTCTAGTGATCTTAATATTTAATCGTAAGATTTATTAATTTCAATATGTTTGAGAATTGTTTTATTTAGAAATCTTCACATTTACATAAGAAATTTTACGGCGTTATTATAATTTACATATCGTCGGTGTCATGTGAAATTTACCTAAGTCCTTTTTACGAAACTAGACTTTTAGCTCCATCTTGTTAAGAATTTAAATATTAATGGTTTGGCACTGTTAGTTTACCAGAAAGTTGTTAGATGGCCCTAAAATTTTGCTCTATGAAAACTGGGTAAGTCCGATTGTGTTTAGTATGGTGTGAAATTTGCACAAGTCCGTTGTTTACTACGTTTTCACTAGGGCCGCTGTACGTTATTTCAAATATTGAAGTTTTTAAGTGAAACACTTTGTAGAAATCATTATTAAGAAGTTCAGGTAAGTAGAGGAAGTGTATAAAATATATAGACATTTTATTATTGATAACAAAATTTAACGGGACTTAGGCAATTTTCATATTAATATAAGATGGCCTTAGGCATTCTTTAAGTGTTAAAATACAAAACTGAAAGAACATTTTTTCTTACATTTTAAAGACTTGTCCGTGTCTGGTTTTATTTATGCATTTTAAATATAAATAATAATTTTTTAAATAAAATAAAATAATTTAAATTATTTTAAATACAAAAAAAATATATTTAAATATTTGTCGTTGCTTCATTTTTTCCTTGTTCTAGAATGAATATGCATTCAAGAGGATTTAAAATTCTAAGCAAAGCGAGATTCGAAAATCATTAGCCCCTTGAACAAAACCAACTTTGTACTGCAATACAAAATTTGCAACAAGAGTGTTCCAAAGCAAAAAGTTCTAAAGGAAAATTTGGCCCCCAACTGCGGTGAAGATATTTTCGGTGATATTAATTTTAACACTACTAGAGATTTGGTAGACTTTATAGATGTAGACTGCCTAAATAATGTACCTGCTGAGGAACTTTTGCCACAAACAGTACAAGAGACGCAAGAATATAATATATCACCGGATCAAAATTGCATCAATAATAAAATCATCTCAAATGAAGGGCACCAAAAGAAATTAACTAGAGAATGGTCCGAAGAAGCTAGCAGCAGTCATGTCAATAACAGTTTAGAACATGAAACCAGAGTTGAAAATCAGGACGAGGTTTCTCTAGAAAACAGAAATAATAATGAAATCACCCCAAAAGAACACCAAGAGGACTCAGATGAAGAATGGGAATGGGCCGAAAGAGCTAGCAGCAGTAGTGACAGCAGTATAGAACATGAAACCAGAATTGAGAATCAAGACGACATTTTACTAGAAAATAACAATTTGAATTGTCACTCTGAAAACAATTTGGAACAAAATATTAACTTAGAAAATAAAAAACGAAAAAGAAGAGAGAAGAAGGCAAAACATACAAGGGAAGAAAAGGAAATACATTTTCGGCTGAGAAGAATAGTCGTACAATGAAAGATCGATGCTTGTGTAAAGAGGAATTACCTCAAACAAAGAAGTCCATGAAGTGCTTCAGAATAAAAGAAGAAGAAAGAAAAAAGATTTTTAAAAAATTTTGGAGTTATTCTTGGGAGGAAAAAAAGATTTATATCAATGGAAGGGCAATAGCATCAGATGTTAACAGAGCCAGAAACAGAAAATTTGATGAGTATAGCCGGAGGACTGTTAGCTATACTTTTTATATAGACTCAGAAAGAGAAAGAGTGAGGGTATGCAAAACCATGTTTTGCAATACTTTAGGCATAGTCTCCAAGAACTGTTACAGACTGGCTCAAAAAAAGCCAAAAATCTCCAGAAGTTAACAGATCGGTACCAAAATTAGAAGCCAGAGGTCTAATTCAAAAAGAATTACGAAACGCTGAAAAAATTAATTCGGTTGTGGATTTTTTCAGTAGCTTGCCAAAGTTAGAATTGCACTACTGCAGAAAGTCATCGACCAAGCTCTATTTAGAACCACGTTGGAAAAACAAATCTGAACTTTACAGATTTTACAGAGATTCATGGTGTAAAGATCGTCACATAGAAGAGGCCAGTATGACAATGTTTAAATAGATTTTTGATGACAAAAATTTGTCCATTTTTAGTCCTAAGAAGGACGAATGCGATATTTGCGTAAGCTATCGGACCGGCAATCTTGAGAAGCAAAAATATGAGGAACATCGAAGAAAGGAAATAGAAGCAAGGAAAAAAAAAGAAAAAGACAAGGAATCATCAAACCTAGTTTTCACTATGGACTTACAATCAGTGTTGTTGTCACCCCAGTCTAATGTATCCTCTTTATATTATAAAACTAAGCTCAAAGTTCATAATTTTACAATATTCAATCTACACACAAAGGATGGCTACTGTTTTTTTTTTGGCATGAAGGAGATGGTGAATTGAAAGCTAACTGCTTTGCATCTATTATTTGCAATTTTTTGGCTACGACAGTTTTACCTACTATTGACCCCGAAAACAAGCCCGTCATTATTCTTTATAGTGATGGATGTGGTGCGCAGAATCGCAATTCTATCCTATCGAACGCCTTATTAAATTTTGCAGTTGAAAATAAAATTTGTGTTATACAGAAATATTTGGAAAAGGGGCATACGCAGATGGAATGTGATTCGATGCATTCTACAATCGAGAGAAAAATTTCGGGTAGAGTAATCAACGTACCGGCGGACTATATTTACTATGCAAAAATAGCTAGAATTTACCCAAAACCTTATGAAGTGCACTATTTACACTACGATTTTTTTAGAAATTTTTCTGGCATTAATTTTGTAAATTCAATTCGTCCCGGATTTAAAGTTGGAGATCCGACTGTTCAGGAACGGCTTAATTGAATATAAACTTCGACACCCTGATGAATTCCAAGTTATGCCGGTTAGAATTAATAAAAAAAGCATCTATGATACCATTGCAACATTTACCTAAATTATATACTGATAAATTAAAAATTAAACGAGAGAAATCTGAGCATGTGCAATCCTTAAAGAATACAATGGAAAAAGATTATCATGGTTTTTATGATTCTCTTGAACACGATTAGGTAATGAAGTTGTTGTTTTTTATATTATAGTTCATACAACCAAAGAGTAGCTGTACTTTTGTCAAGATAATTACCATAGTAAACAATAAAATAAGTGGTATTTGTTTTGTTTTATATTTTGTGTTTATTTTTTAGCAAGTTTTATTAATGTAGGTAATAGTTTGAATGTTTTTTTGTTATATTTTGTGACTCTAGTTCAGTAATAAAAATTATTCTAAATAAAAGTTTTTTACTAAATTTGGTCACTTTTGGTTGCTTTTGCATAAGATATATGTTATGTGAATATTGCGTAAGTACAAAAAACTAACGTTCCCAGATGTGATTTTTGCGTAAGTCCATCAAAAGTATTCTTTATCAAAACAAAATATCTTTCATACCATCAATACATTTATAACACCTTAATTTAACAACAATGCGGAAAAGAAATATGTAGTGCAATAATTCTAATTTTAAAACGTTTTTTTCGTTTCCTGTAAAATTTACTTTTTCGGACTTAGGCAGTTTTCATATGATACCGACGATATGTTCTTTAACATGTCATGGTATTATTATTGTGGGAAATTAATATTATTTAAATGGAAAAGTGTCAGCTTTGTACCTTAAAAATATACCTTTTAAAACAAAATTACTATACAAATGTACAATTTCTACAAATAATACTGTGAACACTACTAGACACAAACACTATAAGTATTACAACATTATCTTTTAACAATATGTGAAACACTAATGCCGAACACAATGTAAATTACATCGTTTCTATACATTTAAGACAAACTTTTTAGAAACATGTGTTAGGAAGAGATGACCAAGTTGAGACGAGCCTCCAAGCTGAAAAATGTGTCCGATATATCTACCTCTTTTCATCCCGTATAATTTACTGTATCTTCGTCCTTGTCTCTCATCGTGGGAAGCTAACATAAATGTAGCTGTAATCGCTTTTAGCACTACTGTTAAACTGCATTTTTTCTTTAAAGTTTATTCTTTTATCTACGCCTTGCTTACTTATGTTTGTGCGACCGTTGCGCGTCGTTCCGTTTCCCGTTTGGATATGTGTTTCGTTATGTGTTTTATTCAGTTTTCCCTGGATTATTTTATTTGATTGTGTATAGTATTAGTGTGTTTATTATAAAAATGTGTGCTTATTTATAGGCAATAAAAGGTAACAGTGAAATAAACGGTGAGCTGAACATATTTACTATTTTGTAGATAATATTTTAGGCGGGGGACGACGTTCCTTCCGAGGCCTAATCACGGGAGCTACCACTTTCCTTATTTGTGATACGGCGGAACAGGATTTTTCCTTGTTTATTTAGCACAACTTCTCAGATTTCCCCTGCTCCTTGCATTTGATCACAAAATTCTCAGATGCATGCTCTTAACGTGCCAAGTTTCGTGTTGAAATATTGGCATTTTTGATACTAATAACATACTCCCAAAATGAAATGTTTTTATAGATATATTTTTCACTTGGTGTATCTTTCCCATTTCAATTTGCAAGTAGGTTAGATGACATTGCCAACCCTTAACATCCAATTTTAACGCATACCAGAGATTTAAAGCACACAGACTTTATCATATTTTACTGGCATTATAATGTACTTATTCAACATAGTTATAATTTTGTTAAAAAATCCAGAGTTATAAGGAGATAAAATGGTAATATTTTGATAGTAATCCCATATCTAACGACGGCCTAAAAAAATAATAAAATTAATTAGAATTAGAAAGCTATCTTTTCAAATAACGAAGAAAAAAATAGCGGCCAATCAGTTGCCATTATATCTTACGAAAGGAATAATCTAAATATTTTTTAAAAATGTGTATGTCCATGCTGTTTAGTAATGAAGCAAAAACAAAAACATTTCTGCTCTTGCACTGTTTCCGTATCTTTTCAAATATCGAAAAAAAAATGATATAACTGGTTACCATTATGTTTTATAGAAGGAACAATTCAAAAAATTATTTAAATTTTTTTACTTTCGCACTTTTTTGTATCTCTTCAAATAACGGAGATAAAAAATGCGACTTGCCAAATTTAATCCGAAAAAAGAATGTCCGATAATTTTTTTAACCCACTGGGGTATACTATTGAACGGATGTGCAACTTCAGCCATATCCTTTCAAATAACGAAGAAAACAAAATGATGACTGATTGGTTATCAATATGATATATGGAAGGAACGATGTAAATATTTTTTTGTCCACCCTATTCAATAATAAAGCAAAAATACTCTTGTTTTTTTATCGTATGTATTCAAACAACGAAGAAAAAATGCCGTATTGATTTCAGATCCGTCATAACTATTACCGCTTATAGAAGACGATCTAAATATTAAAAAAAAAATGTTTTCGTTCATGCCTTTCAGTAAAAGAGCAAAAATAATCATTTTGTTTACTTTTGCACTTTTTGCTGTTACTTTGCAAATAACGAAGATATAAGAGGTTAACAGAACGTTAACCATCGTCGTTTAGAAAAAAAACCGAACTAAAATTTGTTTAACATTTTTTTACTACACCTTAGAATAAATGAGCAAAAATAACTCTCAGCTTTTTTTCGTATCCCTTCAAATAGCGGAAATACAAAATGCGGCGTTGCCAAACGTAATCTGAGAAAAAAAATTCCAATAGCTTTTTTGACCCACTGAGGCATGGTATGGAATGTATATCTCGAATTGTAGGAAAATTTCTGAAAAAGTAAAAAAATCGTTTTTCTTTTCTAAGTTTTGACAGCTGTCATTATTGGAATTTTTTTTCATTCCCATTCGATTCCTCGGCCTCGATTACCTATATAAAGACCCCCTCAATCGTTACTCTAACTCTCCTGAGATGGGCGACATTTTTTTTTGCCTGAAACCTAATTTTTTCTGCTTCCTGCCTAAGTATTAAAAAACATGTAAACATTTCAATTTACATTAAACATTTTAAACATTAAACATTTTACGAAAAAATTTTGTCTCATTATATTAGTGTTCAGGAGAAAAAAGAAGGTACAAAAAAAGAGCCCCACATTGTCGGGTTTGGCGACCGGTATGGTCTAGGTGGATAAACAGCGATATTTTTTGGGATTTAGCTCGAATTACCATTTAGAATCGAAAAAATTCAATTTTTTTCAATTTTTAACAATTCATTTGCGAAAAAAAAATTTTTTACCGATCATTTTCCAGACCCCGAAATAGTAATCCAATTTCAATTAATAAAATGTACGATCAAAACACATACAATCATAAATTTTATATACCCACACCCATTAATTGAAAGGAAAAATAAACAACTCTTTCAGTTTCAATCATCGATATAATTATAATTAAAATTAATTATTATAATATCCACCATATCAAAATCAAGAAAGATTATCAGGTTTTAACACAAAATAACATAACTGGAACCTAAAACTAGCATTTACAAAATCAAAATAATATAACTTACCTCTCAAAGCTGGGTTAGAAGGTTTCCCAACATCCAAACAATAAATTATCAACAAGTGCCACGTGGTCTTCGTAGTCGGAAAAGTAACACTTGAAGTTTGAAGTAACACGGCTGACAGCCGTTGCTAGTGGAGGAATCGGAATTGTATCCGAAGTAAGGTGAAAATTATTCCAGTAGGGATACTCTTCGATTATCTTGCGGATATGGATAAGTATCCGAATAATATACAGCTCAGGTAAATATTTGGTCGGCACTTAAAAAAAAGTACATACGAAACTAGTTTATAAACAGGTAATTAAAAAAAAACAAAAATGTATAGGTTATGTCTAAGTATACTGGATTTGTATACTGAATAGTGTTTAGTGTAAAAAAAGTAAATAATTACGGATTCTAAACAAGATAAACGTTAGGTTAGGCCATGGAGGGACAAATATTTTATTAGGATAAGTTCTAAGTTCAGATTTACAAAAGTCATCAATTTTATTTTTGCTTTCGTCCAACCCCTACAGTGCACCACACTTAAAATTTTAACAACAAAATCTATATTGCAAACCAAAATAATTGGTCAAATTACCTATTATTTTTTTACTTACCTTGAAACTCTTTTTCCCAGTTCTTATTATAATGCTTTGCATATTTTGCATACTTCCTAGCAGAACCCTTTGCATGATTAATTTTAATTACTTGTCACTAACGCACGGAATAAACTCCATAAATAACCTAGAGAAGAGAAAATGAGAAAGAGAAAGAAATTTCAGGACGTTTCAAAAAACCGAAATTCCCAAATTGACAGATTTCCGATTTCACCTTTTTTATAATATCAAGTGTGCTGCTTGACTAATGTATTTCTAAACTCTTGTAGTAGGATGTCATAGAAAGAGATACATATCTACTCAATGCGCACTAGTTAATAGATTTCGCTTCTCATTTTGCCATGATAAAAATGAGCGGCAACGAGTAAAACTATAAAGCCACCTTCTATTTAAAAATAGCCCAAACTAGGAGCCTGGAGCCAACCACAATTAACATTTAACATAGCCTAATTGGCTATAAAGAGCCCAATCTGGCAACCATGCCAGAATGAACTTGGGCCGTATTTTGTTTCCAAACCTGATTAACCAGTCCAATTGACAGAAGTCTGACAGCGGTTTCTGAAAAACCCTTTAAAAACCATATACTTAGGAAATAATAATAAATTATAGCATCCTATTTCCCTTCACGTTAAAAGTGTGTCCAAGACTTAAGCTACATTTACATTCAATTTCATCGAATTTATTATGAAATTGGCTTGCTTGGTAAATGGCAATAGTATGGTGTCATCTACATTAGACAAAATTCGAAGTGCACTTCAAAGTTGACTTCAAATTGAAGCAAGGAGCTTGCCGATGGCAAGCAGAAATTCAATAAATGTCAAATTATCAGGTTATAATTTTTATTTTAGTTAACAAAATTCTTAATACTTTTACACATCCAACTATTTAAAAAGATAAATGTTTTTTTAGCGCTTTAATGAAAAAAAACCCTTTAATCGATTATTTTTGGGTTAATTCTGAAGGTATAGCCAAGACTAGAGTAAACATAAACGCCTAAAAACACAACCAAAGAGCGTAAAGTTTGCTAAACTATCTTTTTGCTCCAGTATCAGTGTATTTTGGAAAAGTAATAAAATTAAATTACAAAAACTGATCAGCTGTTCAGGAATATCATTTCCAATGTAAATGCACTTTTACGAAACGTCAATTTCATCTTGGACTTTCAAGTGAAAGTAAATGTAGCTTTAGAGTAAGAATTTACTCTAAGGTCCAAAACAATGACCTATCGATGAAGCATGGTTGGAACTGAGCATGCGCATGTCAATTACGTTTATTTGTCAAAATGTCAAATTTAAAAATTTGTACTGAATATGAAATTCGGATCAAAGTTTTTTTGAGGTTTGGAGGTTTTAATTTAAACGAATCACCATTTTTAGTAAATTGGAAATTATCTAATTGTATAATGATCGAGTACGTCCTAAGCCGTGGCTGTGTTTTTTTTCAACGCCGCATTTAACCATGTTTTGAGATGGTTTTCTTTTGAATATGACAAAATCAGTAACCTAAAGAGAAACCAAGAGAAAAATGAATATTCTTTGAAGAATTCTAAGTTAGAGGAATATTTTCATGAATTTTTTTGTTGCAGGTTCAATACTGATTTGTATAAAAGTGAATGGAACATCTGCTTCAGATTTGACAAGTGTGTAAGTAGTAGTTATTATAATACAATGGTATACACTTTGATACAGGATTAAATATTTAGAAAAAAAAATGAATGTACTATATACATATTAACTAAGCCCCATTTAGTTTCCTACATAATATAGAGTATACAAACCTACAAACATTGAACTAGATCGATGTTGGAAGGTACAAACACTTCATTTTATAGTCTAGGAAAACTCTTTAATCGTAAGAGTAACTAAAACCACTGGAAGATCTTAATGCTAATATGTGCTTCTCATATTATACAGGGTGAGGCCATCAAAAACTCTCCACCCACAATATTTTTTGTATAACCAAACAAAAAGTGTTCAAACCTGTCAAATATAGTTTTCAGAATAGATTTTTTTGCTATATTCATCCTCCTAACTGCATATACATACCAATCCCACTTGATTTCCCACATATATACCTAACTGTTGCTAAGAAATAGTCTATGAATCTGAACAAAAGCCAGTGAAAGTTTTCGGTGGCTCATCCTGTAGACTTTAGGCTTTTAAAGTTACTTGGAAAGAAGGTTCAGTGGTGGTCTTATTAAGGAATATAAAGGGGCCCTATTTCAGTTCTTGTTCAAGAACCTACTGAAGACACAGCTGTTATATTTTTAAAATTGCATCACAATCATTTTAAATGAATAGTGTCTGTACCTAAGGCAAAAAACTCCTCCACTGTATAGAATGCGTGGTTTAAGAGAAGTGATTTTAGGGTTGTTCTAAAGTGACATTCTTGTCGAATGTCTCTTAATCTTAATGGTAGATGATTAAAAATGTTTTTACTGGTATATATTAGAGACTTTTTTATTTGGGTAGAGGATGGGATAGGTAAAGAAATTGTATTAGAAGACCGGGTAGTCCTGACAGATGCAGAGTGGATTTCATTCTGAAATTTTCTGTGAATTAGACATGCGGCCTACAAGAGTCGCGAACACTGGCTTTGCACATATACTTGACCGCACGTTTTTGAAGGGTGAATATAGCATTAAAAAGTTGTCTTGTACAATTTCCCCAGAAGCAAATGCCATATCGTAGATGCGCTTCTATTAGTCCAAAATAGGAATTCCGAACAATTGACTTATCAAGTTGCAGGCTCAAAACTTGAAGAGCATAGCAGCCAGAACCAAGTTTATTTCTTAAATTTAATATATGACCCTCAAACTTTAACTTATCATCAACGAACAGTCCTAAGAATTTATTTTCATTTAGAGATTTCACAATTATGTTATCTAAACTTATATTAAGTGTACATTTAAAATTCATAATACCAATTTTGTTCATATTTAAAGTTAGTTCATTTGCAACTCATCATTTCTTAATTTTGTTGAGATCCCTATTACCTGATTCATTTAGAGTCGGGAGGTTTTTGTCATGCCATAAGACTGTTACATCATCAGCAAAAAGAGTGAACTTGCCCTTGATATCTAGATAACTCAGGTCGTTAATATATAGTAAAAATAATATGGGTCCCAAGACTGAACCCTGAGGAACCCCATGTAGTATGTCTTGATTTGCTGAATGGCAGCCATCCAAAGACACTCTTTGAACTCTTCCCGAGAGATAAGACCTAATCCATTCTAGAGCCACACCTCTAATCCCATAAGTTTCCAGTTTCTGAAACAATATTTGATGATTTACAGAGTCTAACGCTTTAGTCAAGTCACAAAACATTGCAGCAGCCAAGTCTCTCTGATTCAGATTCAAGTATAGCGATTCCAGGAATGAAAAAATTGCATGGCCTGTGTTCTTGTTTAAGCGAAAACCAAACTGAGTGTCACTCAGAATATTATGCTGATCCAAAAAGGCAACTAAATGCTTCTTCACTATTCTTTCAATAATTTTTGACAATGTAGGTAGCAGAGCCATTGGACGAAAGTCTGATGGGGAATTTTTATCTCCACCCTTAAACAATGGAATTACTATTGACAACTTCAAACATTTAGGAAAATCGCCAGATGCAAAATATAGATTTATAATCTCACTAAGGACACTCAAAACATTATGAGAAGTCTAGCAAACACTTTTATAGCCATGTCATCCCACCCCGCAGAATTTTTTGTTTCTCATACCACAAATAATCTGGCCAAGTTCAATTGCATCAGTAGGAAAAAGAAAAAATTAATCCATCCAATTAATATGTTGTAAATAGTGTCTGTAATCACCCCTCTGTACAAAATCAGATGATAGCTTAGCAGCTATGGAGCAATAAAAGTCATTCAGCTCACTACATGTTGGAATCAGTGAAATGTAATTTTTTCTTTTGTCGAAATTCGTTTACTATTTTCCAAGATTCTTTTTGTTTATTCTTAGACTTTAAAATTCGTTGCCTAAAGTAACTTTGCTTAGCAAAATTTATTGTTTTTTGATAAATAGATCTATATTTATAGATAGGATAAATATTTAAGAAAAATAACACAAGAGTATGAGTTGGTTATAAAATATTTTCTAAGCCAGTGGAGACATCTCATATTTCTGGCAGATACCCTGAGTCCCCTCGTTATCCATGGCTTTTTATTCTTAACCCTCACGTGAACTATGGGAAATGACATATTAAATATTGAGGAGAGTTTGGTATGGAAAGCTTGCAATGGATTACTTGATTCCAAAATACTCTGCCAGCCGAACTCATTACAATATTTTGCAAAGTTAGCATAATTCTTTCTTGAATACAATCGCCCCTTCTTTAATTGTCTCTTGGACTTAGCTCGCTTCATCTTAAATCTACAATAAATTGCCTCGTAATCTGAAACACCTGCGGAAATTACTTTACATACGAATTGTTGTTCATCAAAGTTTGAACACATGTAGTCTAATAGTGTTGTCGATGTACCAGTAATTCTAGTGGGCTTGTTTACATTATATTTTATTTACTCAATTTCATACAATTTGTAAAATATATAATTGATCCAGTTGATTATATTGGTTTCATTATTAAACAATTTTAAGGAGTACCTAAATGCAAGAGCATCTGTATGTACTCATGTACTGTCTCTTCTTTGTTGATATTTTACATTATGCTGTTACAATATAAGTCTATTTCTTATTATAATGAAAACTCAAATGAAACTAAGTATACATAGTAGCAATATAATGAGTTAGTATAAATGTGGGTGGGGAAGGCACGGGGGTAACCACAAACCTGTATCAATCAATAATTATTTTATTGTTAAGTTAACAAGTAATTATAATTAGCACCTCCTCTTTTAATTTAAAAGAGCACAAAATGTGTCAAGGTTGTTATATATGTATGTTTTACTTTTTTTGTTAAATATTTTTATATTTACATGTTCTCTTATTTCATTCGTCAGCATGTAAAATTTTATGGCCAGATAATCTAAAAATCGTAAATTTATATCTCGATAATTCAATGGTAAGGTCAGATGATTATTTTTATTTTCTCTTGTGTAGTGAGCATGGTTAATATGATTTAGAGTTTTATTTGTTTTGTGTATAAAAGAGCATAGAGAATGTATGTACAATAAATTTATACTACTAATAGCTTCTCTATATAATAGCTTTGTTGAGTAGAGCCTATTTTTATTGAAAATTATTTTTAGGATATAGTTTTGAATAAGTCGCAGTGAGCTAAGATTACTTTTGTATGCTCCTCCCCATATTATTAGTCCATACCTAAGTAGAGTTTCTACTAAAGATTTATAGATCAATTTTATCAATTTACTACTCAAAAACTCTCTCAGTTAGGATTATTATTCGTAGATATTTTATGTTCTTAACTGCTTTAATTTCAGTATATGGGTCGTTGATAACAATACTATCAAAGGGAGGACTATTAGCATTTGTAACTGAGAAAGCTATATAATTTGTTTTGGTGACATTAAGTGAGAGTTTATGGGAGTCAAGCCAGTTTTTAACTATAATAAAACCATTTACTGCCTTTAGTCTTGTTTGTTCCCAAGTATCGCCTGAGAATATTAATGCTGTGTCATCTGCGTATGATATTAATTTACCGTTTATTTAAATATGTTATAAAAAGTATAGGGTCTAGAATAGTACCCTAAGGAACACCTATTTTAATTTTTAATGGATCACTAATAGTATTATTTATTTTAACGTGTTATTGTTCTGACAGGTAGCTGGCAAAGACTTCCAACACTGCACCCCGTATCCCACACTGCATAAGGATATCAATCAGTTGGTCATGAGGAACAGTGTCAAACGCCTTTGAGAGGTCAAGAAAAATAGCCAAGCTTTTTTCACTGGTATTCAGGCTATTTACAACGTCTGATGTGACGCAATACATGGCGTCTGATGTACTTAGGCCTTTTGTAAAAGCAAACTGTTTATCTGACAAAATATTAAACATTTTGAAAAATTATTTAAAAGGCTTATAGTTTTCTATATTGCTTTTAGAGCCTGCTTTATATATGAGAGTAATTATTGATTCCTTAAATTATTTTGGTACTATTCCTGTTTTGAAAGTTAAATTTATGATATGTGTTAAAGGCTTTATTATTTTCAAATGAACCATTTTTTAAGTTTTAACATTATTCCATCTTTACCAGGGGCACTATCGTTTTTCCGAGCAGCAATTTGATTTATTACCTCAATTTCCGATACAGGTCTTAGATACATGGATGCCATATTACTAGTTTTTGTTTTAAAATGATGTTTGGGTCTTTGTACATGTTGTGCCATTTTTATACCAATATTTGTAAAGTAATTGTTGCAGTAATTGGCCATCTCAAGATTATTTTGAAATGTCTTAGTGTCGGCTACAACAGCAAAAGGAATGTTTGTTTTTCTGTTATGAATATTTGTAGCATCATTTATTAATTTATAAGTTTTTTTAATATTATTGCAATTTTTTTCTATTTGTTCTTTATAAAATCTAAATTTTTGAGTTTTTATTAATGTGTTAAGTTTAATTCGATATGTTTTGTATTGTATTTCTAAGGGTATTGATGGATTTTTTAAGAGTTGTTTCTTTAGTTTATCTTTATGTTTGATAGAGGTAATTAGACTCTCTGTTATCCATTCCTTTATTTTCTTATTTTTTTGCGATTGATATTAGGTTTTATTGTACATTCCTTTTTTATATTAATAAATGTATTGATAAACATATTCATTGCTTCCTCAGAACTATTTAGGTTAAGAATTTTACTCCAATCCTGTGCAGATATTGTCTGTTTAAATAAGTAATTATCTAGATAAGTATAAGTATCAGGGTTGATATCTCTATGCATATTTGTAGTGTAACATTACACTTTTACGGTAACTAATTATGATTTTGCTAATTATATTTTGTCATTTACCAGTCAGGAACTAAGTTTTTGGAAGTTATTTAGATTCTTTGACTATTTTCATTATTATAAGTACTTAATATTGTATAACTGACAGCTTGGTATATTATATACATTTTATGTTTTATATTTACAGATGCTGAGGGTCTGGTTGTTGAAGCTTTCTTTAATGCCCACATATAAAAGGGCCATATTTTTATAAGAATTTCATTATTAGATGTTCATTCACCTATAGTTTTTCTATTATCTTACCTTGACATAATTTTGATCAGAAACAAATCCGTTATAAAAAACCTAGTTGGGTATGAGCTGTTGTGATACAAACTAAACAAGATATTTCCATTGTAGCCTGGTAACGCTACATAAATTAGAAACATTTGGTATATACCTCGGATTTCGTTTGTCGCCTTTTAAATCTCGTTCAGTTCATTAAATGATTTGTCCTTTTGATAAAATGTAGTTTAAGATGTTACCTATATTGTTAAATGTCCGGTAAACACATGTCAGGGGTTCATTAAACAAGGGTTTGTGTTATTTATTTAAGTAGTTCTCCAAATGGTTGGTTTAAAAAGCCTTGTTTATTTTCGTTTTATAAATTGGGTTAAGTGACAACAAAGTTTGACGTTTTACTGTGTGCGGCGACGCTAAAATCCTTGCTTTGGCCTTTTCCATGAATGACTAAAAGCCATACGATTCCGTCCGACCACTTTACTTTCATTTTTATAAAAACCTAACATTTTAAAGAATTAATTATTTAGGACGAGGCTTACGTAAAGATTAGAGGAAAATATTAAAAAATAACAACATAAATTATTCAAAAATAAATATTTAAATTGAATGTATATTAAGATTTATTGTAATAAATAATGTATTCTGAGTTGCCTATCTTTTTAAAAATCTTTTAATTTTGTCAAATAAATAAGGGGAAAGAGACAAAATATAGGGACATTAAAATCAAGTTTTGCATGGAGCACTTTCAACAGTTTAGTTTTTTGGCCAAATTCCTACCTTTTTTCTTACTAAACCTTAGCTGAAAATCGTCTTGGAACGAGTTCGAGCTATTTCGTTTTGACTGTGGCCGTAAAACTACCTTTAAAAAAGGCCGATCCTGTTTTATAGTTATTTTAAATTTTGTGTTAAACAGTGGTCAAATAACAGCCAGGTAATTATTATTTTAATTTATTTAGCAAGGTTCTTTAATTTTAATTTAAACAATAGGTTACAATGGATTTTTTCTCTTTTTTACAGCTCAGCGGCCACATAGCAAATAGCACATTTTAGTGCACATTGAACTTATTAGCACATAGCACATTGCTATTAAAACCTTGCATCTTAGCGCACGTTTGCTTTTTATAGCCTTTAAAGCATTTTGAACATTTTTGCACCCACATGATTGTGAGGTACTTTTCACGAGAAACAATTGGTTGAAGCAAATAACCTTAAAGGTTGGGGTTACCTTTGAAGTTGAAGCAGTAATTCTACATTAAGAAAGAGCCCCCTCTTTACCGAAGAGGTGTTGGAATTTTACCTCTAGCCCAACAACCAGGCCCCAGTAACTCCAGTTTTCCTGCCAGTTGGTGAGATTTTTAAAAAAAGCTTTATATTACAGTAGTACCTTTTATTGATCAATTTATCTTTTTCAAATTACCACACATATTTCTATTTATAAACAATTTAAACTACATTCTCTCATAAACAGGTATTTTTTTTTAAATAAAGCAAATCATAATATTAAATAGTGTTATACTGGTTGTTTCAGTACCTTTACGAACACACGGGTAAGGGGTGTATGAAGGCGGTGCAATAAGTTCTGTTTTACGTGTGTTGGCGCCCTTCTTTCATATTTATAATTTTCACTTGCCTCCTTCATATACCAAAGAAAAGGATTGAAAATTTTGAACTCCCCCAAAGCCGAATTACCGTATAAGCTAGCCAACGGGTCGTAAGTGCAAACTTTTGTTATTGCACTTACGTAAGAACTCTTTATAACGTGGGTTTTATAACACCAGAGTTTACGTTATATATAATTGACGCCTGCAACGTGGAGCTTTAAATTTTCTCTTAAAATAATTTTTCAATCCTTTTCAATTTGCTGAAACAAACAGTAGTACAATGAAAGGTACTTTAATTTTTTTTCAGGTTTATATATTGCATTTTTATAATTTATTCTTCATTATCATTTTATTATAATTTTATACAGCTTGTTTAAGTTACACTGCTAGGGGTTATCTATGTATGATTTGATTTTGCCAGCATTTCGTGTGATTTTGTAGTAGAATTTACTTTTCTCTGCTTACCAAGTTTTTATCCTAAAAGTTTTGTTTAGGTTTCACTGTAAATTTTGAAATTAAATTTTTAGTATTTTTCATTTGGCATCTCGAGTTAAAAAATTTAATTTTCTTATTTTATTAATTTTTCTGTTAAAATTTTAATTTAACGATGGAAGGTATAGTTGAGGCTAAGCATTTAACAGAAAAGGAAATAGATTATCTCTTGTCCTTATTTGATATTAGCTCAAAAAGAAAATCTTTAAATACCAAACGTAGCATTATTGGAAATCTAATAGAACAGGGCAGTGTTATAGACAAACAAGATCCAAATTTTAACCAAGATCAAGAAATAAATGTAATTTCTGATACCTTAGTAGCCCATCGAGTGATTCAGTGTTTAAAATAATAATTTCTAGACTAATCATTCTTAGCCAGAGAGTTAGTCGTTTCAAAATACCTGATGAACAGGATGATCTAGAAAATTATACAAAATGTACAGATTTAAAAAAAGAAAGTTACGCTGTTTTGATTTATATACTCGTTTAAGACAAAAGGACAAGAGAGGTGATCGATTTTCTTTTATTCCTGTTTCGCATAGTGTTACTCAACCTACCACCAGTTCAGTCAGTACTTCTGTAAAATCTCCGCCAATATATAAATGGGGTGTAGTTTTTAATGGATCAGGTAGTGTCAAGGCCTTTTTGGAAAGAGTATCTGAATTAGCAATAGCATGAAATGTTGACGAAGTAGAGCTATTTAAGGGTAGCTTAGATTTGTTTCAAGGTACGGCACTGACATGGTTTCGAGCTAATAGAGACAGTTTTACTTGTTAGTCTGATATAACAGAGGCTCTTAGTCGCGATTTTCTACCTCCATGCTATGAGGAAACTCTCTTAGATCAAATTAAGTCTAGATGTCAAGGCAAAAATGAGAGCGTTAATATTTATGTTTCTACAATGCTGAATTTATTTTCACGCTTAAGCAATCCTTTTCCAGATACAGAAAAACTAAAAATAATAAGGAGAAATCTATTACCTAAATATCTAGATTATTTAGTTTTACAGGAAATTTTTGATATTCCAGAATTATTAAATTACTGTAAGAAAATTGATGAAGCCATTTATTTTAAAACTAAATATAATCCTCCTTCAGCTAATTGTCTTGAAACTGATCTCGCAAACGTAGAGAGGCAGACTAATACTTCTCAAGATAGTAATGTCTTTAACAGTCAAGCTCGGAACGAATCCCTTAAAAATTACAGTGTTACCTGTTGGAACTGTAATAAACATGGTCATACCTACACTACTTGCAGGTTGCCAAGAAAAAAATTCTGTTTTAAATGTGGCAAACCAAATTTTGTCATTAAAACTTGCCCTAAATGTAACCCAAAAAACTAATTAGAAAGTTTGGTCGTGGCCGAAACCAAACTAAGACAAAATATGTTGGCCGAAATGTTTATAACTCGAGATATCTAAAAAACACCCATAATCAGTCGAAAGTAAGCTTTTCTTGCAGCCCTATAACTGATTTAAAAGATTGGGAATCATGGAAATCTTATGTTAAAAAATTCTTTTCTAAACCCATGATTTCACCTGTTTTTGTAAATATGCCTATTGATAAGAGACCTTACATATCTGTTAGTTTATATGATGAAAATATTGTTTCATTATTAGATAGTGGTGCAACACATTCTTGTATTGGCAGCTTTGGTATGAATTTAATTAAAAAATACAATCTCTTAGTGTCAGACACAAATAAAAGGTCAGTAACCGTAGCTGATGGTAATAAAACAACTGTTTCTAAGATATGTCAATTGCCTTTATCTTTAAATAATCAATGCAGACTGGTAGATGTTTTGGTAGTCCCTTCTTTAAAGTGTAATTTAATACTTGGGGTTGAATTTTGTAAGATTTTTGGGTTAAAAATTAATTTTTGTGACAATACTTGGGACATTACCTCAGATTACGATGAAATTTTTGTAAACATTGTATCAGCTAATGATGACCTTAACACCCATACAATGCCAGGTTTAAAAACTTTGTCTCCTGAGCAAAGATCGGAAGCTGAGAACGTCATTCACATGTTCAGTAACATCTCGTCTGAAGGGAGTCTAGGTTTAACAAATAAAATTATTGCAGATCTGGATACCGGAGATGCTCCACCTTTTAAAAAAAGACAATTTCCTATGTCTCCATATCAATTAGAAATCCTTAATAGAGAACTTGATAACATGTTAGAGATGGGGGTTGTAGAACCAAGTTATAGTCCATATAATGCTCCAGTTTTTCTTGTCAAAAAGGGCAATGGGGAAGTAAGATTTGTATATGATGCTAGGGAACTTAATAAAGTTTTGAAGAGGGATTGTTATATACTACCAAGGGTAGATGATATTTTATCTATGCTGAGGGATGCTAAATATCTATCTAGTATTGATCTCAGACACAGTTTTTGGCAAATACCTCTTTCTGAAAGAAGTAAAGAAAAAACAGCCTTTTCAATACCCGAAAGGGGTTTATTTCATTTTAAAACATTACCTTTTGGCATATCTAATGCTGCTCAAATACAGCAAAGATTAATGGATAGGATTTTGGGCCCTGAATTATCTCCTTATGTATTCTGTTACCTGGATGACACAATAATCACAGGAAAGTCATTTAAACATCATATTTCTCTTTTGAAGGAAGTTTATAAACGTTTTTCAGAAGCCAATTTAACAATTAATCTTAAAAAATGTAAATTCTTTCGTGATTCTCTAACTTATCTTGGGTATGTTATTGATGGTTCAGGCCTTAGAACATCACCTGAAAAGATTCAAGCTATAGTTAATTACAAAAGACCTGAAACAACGACAGAAATTAAAAGTTTTCTAGGCATGTGCTCATGGTACAGGCGTTTTATTGAACATTTTAGTAACTTAGCTGCACCGTTAAATGATTTACTTAAAGGGAAAGGTAAAAAACAAAAAATTATGTGGACACCACAAGCTGAAGAAGCTTTTAGAGAAATAAAACAAAAAATGATTTCTGCACCGGTGTTAGTATCACCTGATTTCTCTGTCCCATGTTTAATTCAATGTGACGCTAGTGATTATGGGATTGGTGCTATTTTAATGCAAAACCAAAATAATAAAGATGTTATAATTTCTTATGCAAGTCGTTCTTTAACAAAATCAGAAGAAACCTTTCAGTTACTATGAAAGAGTTACTGGCACTTGTTTTTGCATTAGAAAAATTTCGTTGTTATGTAGAAATGGGTCCAAAATTTAATGTTCTAGTAGATCATGCTTCTTTAATTTGGCTTCGTAACTTAGAAAACCCAACTGGTCCCTTAGCTAGATTACTTACAAAAATACAACAATTTGATTTTAATTTAGCACATATCCCTGGACGTGAAAATGTTCCAGCAGATTTTTTGAGTAGATCAGTTCCTGCAGAAATAAATGTTTTAAATGTTACTTTAGATAAGCTTGATCCTTGGTATATTAATCTTAGAGATAAAATTTTCAAGAAACCAGAAATTTATCCACATTGGTTAGTTAAAAATAACTTTATTTATAAGCATGTAAAAAATAAACTTCCTTTAAAGTCAAACATGATTGAGTGGAGAGTCCCCAAGTCAGAACGATCCAAAATTTTAGAAAAATGTCACGATTCTCCAACATCAGTGCATTTAGGATATTTTAAAACTTTAAATAAAGTTGCTGAGGAATATTACTTTCCTCGAATGCGTAGTGAAATTTTAAAGTATGTTCGCCAATGTCAGGTGTGTCAGAGACAAAAAATGCCTAAGTTTTCTCGTTTTGGGTTTATGGGAGCAGAAAAGAAAGCTTATTTTCCTTTTGAAATGATTGCCGTAGATTGTATGGGTCCCTTTGTAGTCCCCCGTAGTAGCAAAGGAAACACCTTTCTAGTCGTAGCCGTAGACATTTTTTCTAAAATGACCATAATGAAGCCTTTACGCCAGGCCACAGCATCTGCTATAACCACATTTTTAACTGATAGTGTATTTTTACCTTTTGGTGTACCTAGAGTTTTAATTCTTGATAATGCTACAGCCCATAAAGGAAAAATATTTAATGAAATGATTCAAAAATTCAATATTCCTAAAGTTTGGTATAATTGTAGATATCATCCTAATTTTAATTCTGTAGAAAAAGTAAATCGTAATATAGGTACTGCAATACGTTCTTACATTAAAGACTCACATAAAGCCTGGGATGTACACATTCCAGAATGTCAAAGTGCACTAAACTCAGCAGTGCATGAGTTTACAGGATACACTCCAAATTTATTAGTTTTTTTTAGGAAAGTACCCTTACATGGGGAATTTTATGATAATGTTGAAAATGAGGGTGACATCTCTCAAGAAAACCGTGAATCATATGTCACTGAACTTAAAAAATTACCTCAAATTTATAAAAAAGTTCAAGAAAACCTTTCTAATGCCTATAAGAAAAACTGTAGAACTTATAATTTGCGAAGGCGTGAACAGGTTTATAAAATAGGTGACAAGGTATGGAAAAGAAATATGGTCTTATCTGATGCGGCTAATGACTTCACTGCTAAACTAGCAGAAAAATTTGTATTATGCGTAGTACGCAATGTAAAAAACTACCTATGAGTTAAATCACTTAGATGGTAGAGATGCCGGTTGCTGGCACGTTTCAAAATTGAAACCTTACTACGGACCTGAATCTTAATTGATCTTGATGATTCAGATAATGATATTTGATGTCCGGAAATTTAATTTGAATTCTAAAGTTTTTAAAATTTACCTTTAAAAACCTAATTACCTTTTATCTGTCGAGTGCCTAAAATGAAATAGTTTTGGTGCACCTTTACCTTTTATCTTCTTAGCTAATGATATTTAGCTAAGGAAGCTATCTCTTATCTATTTATCTAAGATACGTATCTTATATTTGCCTATCTTTTGTTGCATGTAACTTTTGCAGATTTTCTCCATGAAGTGGGAAAATGCCTGCATATTATCTTTAAAAAATGTAAATATAAATTAAGTCCATGGAATAACTTTAAGATTTTCTTCGCTAACTAACTGTACATATACCTAATTCACAAATATAAGACGTTTGTGTATCTCGATCTTTTGATAACTGTAAATATTATTTGATACCTCTTTAGATTTCCCTTTTGTACATAATCAGTGGAGTCCTAAGACAGTCAGATGTAACTATATTTCTTATCTTAACAACAAAAATTGGTACGGTATATACTATAATAGAAATATAAAACCTTTTTTATCCTACCACACTTTATTTTGAAATCAGTAACTTAATTTAAATTTTTTGCTTTCCAAATCTTTTCTTAAAATTTTGGCTTCTTACATTATAATGTTCAATTACAAGCTTCAGTGATGCTGTGTGCTGGTTTACAGGATTCCTTATATCATTTTAACACGTGAGAAGGACATAGGGTTTTGGCTGGGATGGAACTTAACTCTCCAGGCCATCCTACTTAAAAATCTCTGGAGTTTAATCCTTTTTCTACATTTTACAATTTTGAAGAATTTTTAAATATTTACCTTTTGGTGCAAACCATGTCAGCGTTGACCACTGCTATAATGTGGTTGGGGCACTTAGTCTATGTCCCAGCAAAATGCCAAACTGTTTTGTTTTTTTTTAGGAACTCAACTTTTTACTTTCAAACTTAATATTACTGTTTTGTCAATTTGGACTCCTTATACTTGGAGGGTTTGTTTTGGTTACCCTTGAGGAGAGTATACCTCAGCCAAGGAAGTGGGGCCAATCAACTTTATGCCCAACGACCCACCATATTCCATCTTAGTTGGGAGGGTATGGAGTTGACCGCTTTCTTGGTGGATGTGTATTTGCCTTTTGGGAAATCTAAAGAATCTCCTGAAGGATATTGTAAAATATAGTTTTAAGTAAAATTTATTTTGTAAATATTATAAATGATTAAGGATTAACCTTATGATCTTATCTTTTGGGTGTACATTAAGTAATGTAAGATTATTCATTGGTTGTTTCACAACCAAATGTAAAGTTAGACATATCTTTAGTTGTAAGAATTCTAAGTAAGATGATTTTGTTTAAATTTTCCAGTATAACTGATTAATATTTCTATATTATCCTATATCTTTCAAGTATTATTGAATTTCTAAATTGATATTATAGCGAAAAATTTTTTTTCAAAAAATTTTTCTTTCCCGAGGAAGTGGGTGTTGTAACGTTACAATTTTACGGTAACTAATTATGATTTTGCTAATTATATTTTGTCATTTACCAAGATGTCAGGAACTAAGTTTTTGGAAGTTATTTAGATTCTTTGACTATTTTCATTATTATAAGTACTTAATATTGTATAACTGACAGCTTGGTATATTATATACATTTTATGTTTTATATTTACAGATGCTGAGGGTCTGGTTGTTGAAGCTTTCTTTAATGCCCACATATAAAAGGGCCATATTTTTATAAGAATTTCATTATTAGATGTTCATTCACCTATAGTTTTTCTATTATCTTACCTTGACATAATTTTGATAAGAAACAAATCCGTTATAAAAAAACCTAGTTGGTATGAGCTGTTGTGATACAAACTAAACAAGATATTTCCATTGTAGCCTGGTAACGCTACATAAATTAGAAACATTTGGTATATACCTCCGATTTCGTTTGTCGCCTTTTAAATCTCGTTCAGTTCATTAAATGATTTGTCCTTTTGATAAAATGTAGTTTAAGATGTTACCTATATTGTTAAATGTCCGGTAAACACATGTCAGGGGTTCATTAAACAAGGGTTTGTGTTATTTATTTAAGTAGTTCTCCAAATGGTTGGTTTAAAAAGCCTTGTTTGTTTATTTTCGTTTTATAAATTGGGTTAAGTGACAACAAAGTTTGACGTTTTACTGTGTGCGGCGACGCTAAAATCCTTGCTTTGGCCTTTTCCATGAATGACTAAAAGCCATACAATTCCGTCCGACTACTTTACATTCATTTTTATAAAAACCTAACATTTTAAAGATTTAATTATTTAGGACGAGGCTTACGTAAAGATTAGAGGAAAATATTAAAAAATAACAACGTAAATTATTCCAAAATAAATATTTAAATTGAATGTATATTAAGATTTATTGTAATAAATAATGTATTCTGAGTTGCCTATCTTTTTAAAAATCTTTTAATTTTGTCAAATAAATAAGGGGGAAAGAGACAAAATATAGGGACATTAAAATCAAGTTTTGCATGGAGCACTTTCAACAGTTTAGTTTTTTGGCCAAATTCCTACCTTTTTTTTTAAACCTTTTTTCTTACTAAACCTTAGCTGAAAATCGTCTTGGAACGAGTTCGAGCTATTTCGTTTTGACTGTGGCCGTAAAACTACCTTTAAAAAAGGCTGATCATGTTTTATAGTTATTTTAAATTTTGTGTTAAACAGTGGTCAAATAACAGCCAGGTAATTATTATTTTAATTTATTTAGCAAGGTTCTTTAATTTTAATTTAAACAATAGGTTACAATGGATTTTTTCTCTTTTTTACAGCTCAGCGGCCACATAGCAAATAGCACATTTTAGTGCACATTGAACTTATTAGCACATAGCACATTGCTATTAAAACCTTGCATCTTAGCGCACGTTTGCTTTTTATAGCCTTTAAAGCATTTTGAACATTTTTGCACCCACATGATTGTGAGGTACTTTTCACGAGAAACAATTGGTTGAAGCAAATAACCCTAAAGGTTGGGGTTACCTTTGAAGTTGAAGCAGTAATTCTACATTAAGAAAGAGCCCCCTCTTTACCGAAGAGGTGTTGGAATTTTACCTCTAGCCCAACAACCAGACCCCAGTAACTCCAGTTTTCCTGCCAGTTGGTGAGATTTTTAAAAAAAGCATTATATTACAGTAGTACCTTTTATTGATCAATTTATCTTTTTCAAATTACCACACATATTTCTATTTATAAACAATTTAAACTACATTCTCTCATAAACAGGTATTTTTTTTTTAAATAAAGCAAATCATAATATTAAATAGTGTTTTACTGGTTGTTTCAGTACCTTTACGAACACACGGGTAAGGGGTGTATGAAGGCGTTGCAATAAGTTCTGTTTTACGTGTGTTGGCGCCCTTCTTTCATATTTATAATTTTCACTTGCCTCCTTCATACACCAAAGAAAAGGATTGAAAATTTTGAACTCCCCCAAAGCCGAACTACCGTATAAGCTAGCCAACAGGTCGTAAGTGCAAACTTTTATTATTGCACTTACGTAAGAACTCTTTATAACGTGGCTTTTATAACACCAGAGTTTACGTTATAGTAGTTAGACTTTCTTTCTTGTTGGTTATGTTTAAAAATACTGGCAAGTGATCAGTAAGATCACTGTCCAGTCTAAATGATTTAATATTTAGTGCCTGGTGTCTTAGCTTTTGTCTAACAAAAATATGGTCTAAGCAAGTTGCAGTATTATGCGTTATTCGAGTGGGTGAAATGATATAGGATAAGAACCCATGGCCTCCAAGCAAAGAAAGGTAGTCATTAACGTGATTACATTCCCTATTTATAATATCAATATGGAGATCTGTAAAAATTTCAATTCTACCAGTAAGATTATTATCAAAATATGATTTTAGATCCTCAAGAAAAAGCATTTCAGGTATTGGAGGGTGTTTATAAACAGTGGTTACACCAATAGAAGTATTTTCTTTTTTTTGATATTAAGTCTAGTAATAGTTGCTTTAGAAATATTAAACCTGACATGCCTCACTTCCAAATCAAGCTGTGAATTGACAAATGCTATAATACCATCATTTCGGTTGTAGTTACCTCCGTTATAGTAGGTATTATATCCAGAAATTTGAAATAAAGTTTCATTCAATTCGAAACATTCACTAAAAATAACAATTTCACAAGAATGCAAACCAAATTGTTCAAAAAACACTAAACACTGATCGAAGTTTTTCTTTATACTACGTATATTTACATGTAACACATTCAAAATTTTACCCTGTACTACTACTTTTTGCTTCAAGGCAGTACAGTCTACCAGCTGGCCATCAAGATCCCTCCCGACACTCTCCAAATCATTTAGCAATTCATCTTCTAAAATAACGAAAATTATTAAAAAAATTTAATTTGGTTCAATTTTTATATAAATTCCATGAAAGAGGGTGATTAGGGAAGAATCACAAATGCGCAGCAGGGTCAAGGCAACGGTAACCAACAAATCTGCAAAATGTTTCTGGAAATAATCACAATATATATTGTTTTAATCATCAATGTTACAATAATCTATTTTGCTTTTTACTACCTGCAGGTGATATTGGTGTGTTGGACAAACCCTATGGTCATTGGCCGCGTGGAGTATATCTTATTTAGTTTTGAATTTATTGTTTGCTTGTTCACAATTTATGCATTTTTTACTTTGTTTTTGACAGTCCTGTTTCAAGTGTGCACCACCACAATAAGCACAAATCACTTTGTTTTTACAGGCACTGCTTTTATGATATAGGCCGCTGCACTTGAAACACTGTAGTACCGATACATCTTCATAGACATAAAATCTCTCCCAGTCAATATGTAATCTCCTATCACACATAATCTTATTATAAAAGCCGTGTGTACATTCCATGTATAAATTGCAATTGCCATTTTTTAGTTTTTGTATATATGTAACTTTGAGGATATCTTCATCCTTAATAAACCTATTCTGCTTCCTTATTGATAACTCAATCTCTTTTTCAGTCATTGTTTTACAAAATCCCATTACTTTAATTCTTGGATTTCTTAATTTACTTTCTTCAACGTAATAATCTTTATGTAGTTTTTGTTCTGCCACCTGTTTGAGTTTCTGTTGTTTCTTCCTTCAGAAGTTTCTCTCACTAGTATGAACATTTTTAAATCAAAAGAATTTAATTAGATTGCTTAGAAATTGGGTATTAGGATCATGGGCCATCAAGTAGTTTATACTTAGATGGCCACAGATAATTGTTTTTGCGGTAACTGGTAATTCTGAAAGAACAAATTCCAATTTTGAGAAAAATATGGCTACATCGCTTAGTGGGGATCTGTATAGACAAATTTTATAGGTATTGATTTTAGAGGCAAACAGTAAAGAAAATTTGAACACTTTTTCTTCAAGTAAATTATCATATTTGCCTACACGACTAAGTGAAAGGGTTTGGAGTGACCGGTTTTTAATCAGACAAAGTGTGCCCCCATGTGAGAATTCCGAACAACAAAATGAATCCAAAACCGTGTATTCAGGAACACATAAAGGTTCGTTCACCTTCAGCCAGTGCACATAACATAACTACAGCAGGGCAATTAATGCTTTCTAAAAAAATATACAATTCATCAACTTTGTTCCTAACAGACTAAATGTTTAAACACATGTCAAACCAACTGTTTTGTACGGTACAGCTAAAAAATTTGCTTCTGATTCTGCCATACTATCTTTATCACTCAAACTACTATGCCTTAAACTTGTGTTAATATTTTCCACAACATCAGTCATATCGCTAATGATAGGTTGAATAATGCCCACCGAGCTACAATCATCATTCATACTCTCACTCTTATCAGAAATGCTTCTGGGGGAAATATTCAGCGATTTAAGAGGAATCTTACTAAAACCATTATTCTTATATTGTACATAAGAGCTCAGAAGATTACAGATTGACAAAGTGTTGTGCCTGAAGTGGGTACCCTGTTTATAATTTTCAGTTATCCTTATATTAAAATTTGAATCGTTATTAAAACTACTAAATTATATATCTTTTTACATAGATTGTTAAAATAACTATTTTTAATCACAATAATACTATTTGTAAATCTAGCAGTAATAAGGAGAGATTTTATGTTTAAAATGTTGTTAATTTTTGTTGATCTTAAATCTAATGATACTACAACAAAGTCAGTATTCGAAAAGCTTTTAGAATATTTGAAAATGTCACTCTTCAATTGTTGTTTGGTAGCTTCAGGCTGCACAATCCCCAAAAGGTTATAATTCTTCATGGCTTGTCTTGTACTGAGGCAGGTTGCTCAACCTTTACAACTCAGATCGCCATACACCAGAACATGTCCATCGGGGTTATAGTTTTTCAAAGTTCTACCTTGTGGAGAGTTGGATACCTTATCCTTCAAATGTTGCTCTTTACCGACCTTTTCAGCTGTATTAGCAGTGGTACCAACTGTTGGGACGCAAAACCTTGACAAATTTTCCTTCAGATTAACAATTTCTGACGCAAACATTTTATTTTCACTCTCAAGAACCCTTATGCTATCAATCATATTTCTGTTTATTTCAGAAATATCATTAAAGTCTTTCGTGACAGTCACTAATCTGTCATTCGATTCATTTTTGCACAGTTGCATTTTCAGCTTCTAGCTGTGACATTTGATATTTAAGTCAATTTATATCATTATCTTGGTCGAAGGTGCCAGTCCCAACTGTTTTAGATTCTGAGTCGCATGTTAAGTTGGAAACCAGGTCAGTTTGAGTTTTCTTATTGGGATGGCGGTGATTGGTCTGGGATTCTCTGTTACTCACTCTAATGACAGTCTGCGTTTCTGCGTCCGCAGAAACAATATTATTAAAAGAAGCTATAATTCCTTTTTGTTGTTTAAAAGCTAATGTGGGTTCAATCAACCTTGAGTTTGTAGGTATTAACCTCAGACAGCAATCTGGTTTAATTCTAAAGTGTAAGGGCATAATATTGTAAATTTTAGGTAGAACCAATATGCTAGATGGCCTTATGTCTAATGGAAGGCAATAATACATATTGCCAGGCAGTACTCCTTGTGTTAAGTTCATGACTTAAGTCATTTTTATAAATGGAAAATTGAGCATAAATCTTAAGACTGTTTTTTTGAGACACACATAGGCTTAGCATTATTTTTTTTTATTAGCCCTATCTAAACTACTCTACCATAATTAAGTACCGATTCTACAGGAGAATAATAGACCATTCTAAGAGTTGTTAGCTGTAAGATATATCATACAGAATTATATATTAATTTTCTAATTTTATTCGTCACATATTCAATATGATTTCTCCAATTTAGATTCTGATCTATTATTATTTGTGCCACTTAAACAATATATTATGTACAATTACGTATTTAATAAAAATATAAAAAATGGTGTTAAATTATTTATTACAAATCTTATAGAAATAAAAAAATAGAATAACTTTATTTTACTAGTACTTTCTAGAACTAGTTTACTACCGCAAAATTGTAATAAAAATATAATCTTTTATAATTCCGTCACATGCATATACAAATAATTATTGGCATTTTCCAAAATAGCGTTTTTGATTGAAGACTAACAGCGGGTTGCACAAAACTTAATTGCTGTTTAGAATATTTAACCAAGCTTTTGAATTTGACAAGCTTCCTAAAGAAATCTAGGAACTCACTGTCAAATTGGACTTTCCATTAAACATTCTAAACTTTAATTGAGCTTTCTGCAACTGGCCGTAAGAATACAAACACTTTGTTTTTGAGTCCATTTTTTTATTAATAATTCAATATATTTAACTTTTTTGTTTCAAAATAAGTTTTTTTGTAATTTTTAGTTATTTGTGTTTTTATGCTATTCTAATAAAAATATTATTAATATTATTCTTATGTTGATTTTTATTTTATAGGCCACTAGGTTTCTGCCAAGATTTGCACCAAATTGTGTGAACAATTACTGTTCTGCAACAGAGAATTTCTTTCATTATTTTCAAAATCAGATTCACATTGCTACTGCCATGCAAACAAGTTAGATGTGAAGTTATGGACTACTTTTGTAAGTAAGCCATTTCGGACGTTATGCAAGTATGAATTTTTTACCCCTGAAAAAAGAAAATAAATTTTTAATTTAGATCTTATTTAAACAGTAAATAAAACAGTTTCAAACAGGTTTATTTTTTTGTAGAGTTGAGGGTTTTTATTTCACTTTCGATACCTTAAAAAAAAATAATACATTTATAACAACTTCGGAGAGCTAGCATTCAGTAGAAGTAATGCCTTGTGTATTAAACACTATATGCTTGAAATTTAAAATTTGCTAACTGCTAAAATGCCTGTAACCAAAATTACATAATTGAAAAAAACAGGTTTTTAGCCATTTATTTTAAATGCTTAATTTTCAGTAGCCTCATTAATGTATGTATGTTAGTATATCAAAATCAGAATGTTATAACACTGTGATTTTAATTCTAGGTTTCAATTCTCTGACCCATTGTGATAGTACTGGATACTAACCACTATAATACCGAAGACATAGTCATTTTCAGTTCAAACAGATTAAGAAGAAAAAGGCATTTTCCACTATTTAGGTATAGAAAAAAGTCAATCGTTCTCAAAGAGGCTTGACTAACACCTAAACAGAAGAAGGACCTAAAGTCGCGGCCTCAGTTGTTAAGATTAAAATTAAAAAAAAAAAAACATTAAAAATCTGACACGTGTTATGACTTTTCACTATGTATCAAATAATGTTAACACACAAACACAACAATAACAAACAGCACCCCAGTGTTAATCTAATGTGTGACATGTATATTGGTTTGGATCCTGTTTTATATTTACATTGTCTGATGTTAACTGAATTATCAATATTATTTTATAATTACATACAGTTATTTTTTCTTTCATATTTTATAAGTTATTAATTAATTATTAATATATTTAAAGTTAACATTAATTAATTTATATATTATATGTAAGTTGCAAATCTGAATTTAATTGTTTTAAGTTTTTCTTTTATATATATTTTTTTAATTTATGTAATAACAATATAGATAATTTAGGACAACTTTCGTCTTCAGTTTGCTGAATTACTTGTTTTCTAAAATTAGATTTGTACTTTTTAAAATAAAACATTTCCTTATAAGAGAAACCACAAGTTGTAGTAAATATTTGAAATTATTTTCATTTTAATTTGGAGGAAGGGACACATGTTGTGGAGGAAGGGACACATGTTGTGGAGGACTCTTTACATCAAGTAGGTTAGAAACATGTTGTGAAGATATAATCTGCAATAAACGAAATATATACATTAAAGAGGGAAAATTAAAAAAAATATATACATAATAAATAAATATTTAAAAAATCGGAAAATGAGCGATTTTGTAAGGTCTTACGGAAAACCTTATAACTTTTTTCAATTTATGGAAATTAGAAGTATTTTTAAAATATCGACGATTTTAGTTAAAAATAACAAATTCGACACATGCAAAGATCCGAAAAAAAAATCATACCGAAAATTAAGATAGATAGCGAAGTGCGGTTTGCGCCATTTTATTGAGCAATAATGACTTTAAAACATATTTTTTTAGAGTGGCGCTATCACCGTGGGAAATGTAAAAAATAAATTTCTTAATGAAAATTTAGTGAATTGAAAAATATTTATTCCGCGTCAATATTAATGTGTTTAATGTATTTCTCAGCTCAAAATACAGATATCTTCAAAGCATTTTCCAAGAAAAATGGAAGTTTTTTTTTTTTTGAAAATGAGGCATACTAGACAAATAAGGAGGTAATATACCATGTAAAATTGTATAAATAAACACAATATATATATAAGCATTTGATTTATACTAAACTTTAAACACTCTTAACATATCCCTAATGTTAAAATACCTATTAACTTTCAAGATAATTCTTAAATCATGTCTCTGTTTTGCTATAATAATAAGTACTCAAAGTGAGGAGCTATTATGGTCTTAATTATAGAGAACAAAGTCAAACATACCTCTACTTATTCTAAAAATAATTAATTTTTTTGCAAATTTTATCTAAAATATATGTTTAACAATTATTTAGCCTAGATATTTACATTCAGAAACATACTCGAGTTGCTCCTCAAGAAGGTAAAATTTTTGTTCCAGACTTATCTGCATTTTCAAAAACAATTACCTTTGTTATTTTTGTATTTAGAGATAAAAAGTTAACATTTAGCCACTTTTCAAATTTCTATAACTGTCTAATTTTTCTTGTACTTCTACTGTATATCCCTTAAACATTCTAAAGAAATGTGAACTGGACTTTCACTAGATATTTGGATTATATTCACAAAGCATTATAAAAATGAAAAAATCTGTCCAGCAGCTGGATTCAAACTCGCACATCTAAGACTGTATTATTCAACCAATTATATAATCAGACACCTCGACAATCCACCTACGCAATTGCTTTATATTTAATAATGTAGATATCCTAATCTATTTCAATAAAGTTAAGGTGTTTCAGTCATATACATATTAACTACTTGATTTTCTAGGTATATGGTTTCAGCAGTTTTCGAAATATTTTACCAGGTTTGGGTTATCAATTTTTGAAAATTTGATATTTCTTTACCAATTTGCCGGTCCAATTTTAAAAAATTCTACCTTCTTAATTGGAAAATTACTCCTAAAATTTTCTAGCTCTAATATTGTTTAGGTACCGCAATGACGTCAAAAAGAAATAGACCCCGCATTTCATTCATAAAAATTAAATAAATAGAATCAAACATCAATTTGTTGTTGTGTATGAGTGGAAAAAAGACGGACTGATCGCATAAAGAATAGTTTGCGGTGAAAATTGCAACGCTGTCGGATATCTTCGCGAGGCTTACCAGTGGCGTAGCTATTTTTGAGATAATGTATTATTTGCTACATTTTTTGAGCCCAAATATTATTATGGCGAATACGACAGTTTTTTTGTTCTAAGATGAACAGGAATGACTTCACTTTGCAAAAGTGAGAGTTTTAATAATAACTTGAAAACAAGTAATTTAGATATTATGTCGTGGAAAAGTCTGCACTAAATGGGAAACTTTTTTATTATCAATTTCTCGAAAAACTTGCTTCTTGATAAAACTTGTGTGTTTGTCGAAAAAATAGTTTTCACAATATTCAACTTTAAATCAGATATACAAGGCATTCAAAAAATACGAAAAAGTGTATTTCAAAAATTAAAATTTTTGTGACTGTCGCGGCCGTAAAAAATCGTAAATAAAAATAATATTTCATATTAGTAATAGCTAAGGAAAGATTTCAATAGAAAAATGTTTTTTGCTGTTTGACCTTAAATATCTCCATAACTACAATATAAAAAATTTTACTCAATTTATATTTACGATTTTTTATGGCCCTTAAAACTACCGTCAGAAAAATTTTTTTGAAATTGTTAGTGAAATCCACTTTTTTGAACATCCTGATCTAAAGTTTATTACCATCAAAAATATTTTTTTTGAACCACTCAACTTTTATCAAGAAATCAATAATAAAAAAAGTAAATAAATGCATTAAAATGCAAGATGTTTAAAAATAAAATCATCGAAACTTTTTGGTGATTCTGAAGCACCCTGTATAATATTTTACACTATATTTGAAACTTAATTTTTTTTTATAAAAATTTAAATAACAAGAATGAAAGTGCACTTTATAAATTTTCACCCGGACACGTGGTTTATAAAAATAAAACAAAGTTTAAAAGTTTGGTATAATTTATTTATAAACGGTTTGATATAATAACAAACAACTATTATTATCGACAAAACAAAAGTAACAGCATATTAATTTAATATTTCATTATTTATATAATAATTAAACTCGTCTATTACATATTTAATGATTCAGTGACAATTTTAAAAATCGGAAATTTAGAGGAAATTTTATATAGCTTTATATATATATATATAAAACTTTAGGTTAGCAAGAAGCTAATTTAATATAATTGTATCAATAATTATCTGTGACAAAAGACCAGGCACGTACGTCTTGGGGGGGGTCCGAACCCCACCACACGTTCCGCGCGATACCCTAAAAAAATGTAGGGGTTTTTACATAATTTAACCTACGAAAGTAGAATTCCAATAACTGCTGATTAGCAGTTCAGTATTGGCTCTGCTTACTACAGCTATTTTTTAACTCGAACCTCAGGAAAATTAGGGGGCAGGCTATTTTTTGAAATTCTAACTTTTTGACGGGTTTTTTTAACAAGCCCAAGTATGTAAACAACTAAACAAAGACGCACCTAATGATTTTTTCGTAAGTACGACAGTTTCTAACATAAATCGATAGGAAAATAAATTTCATTTTTCTTCCACAAAAATCTCCTGTCATAAGCAAAATTGCGAATGCGTGCCGAGACCAAATTTGTGATAATTCCAACAATAATTATTATTATTATTAAACTTAGAATATATGGTAGCTGCTGAAAATTTCTCTTCGTGATCCAATTTCACACAATTTTGAAGTTCTTATCTTTACGTATACAAAACACGATTTAAGGAATAAGAAAATTATTGAATTTACCTTTGGGGATTGAAAAAAATTACCTCAAAAAAATATTCGATTTTGACAGTGAGGAATATTTATAATTGCGAGAAAGTACTAAAAAGAAAGATGAATACATTTATGATTAAAAAAATCCAGATTTTTAATGTAGCAATATGGTTCCAGACCCTCTATGGAAGATAGCACCACATTATCCTCGATATTAACAAAGTGACTATGCACTTATTTATTAAAATACTATTAAATATATAAAACCTAAAAATATTAAGTAAAAGTCGCCAACGTCCTATTTGCTCAAGATATACCTATAATTTTTTACATTTTGATAATTGCTGTACCTGCAATGTTTTAATAGATATTGGCAAATAACTGGTTTTTTGCAACTTTTTTTCATATTTTGTTGCACTTGCAGGGGGGACTAGCAACAAGTGAAAAAAAAAGAGTTCTTCTTAATAATTTTTTCGTCATTGAATTGGTTTTGACAGGGTTGGATCCCCCTAGAACTGAAATCCTGGCTACGTGCCTGCAAAAGACATACATATTTATGTAATGGTTCATGGGGCAATATTTATTATTAGCAATAAGCTTAGTCATTAAAGAACAAGCATTTCCATAACAAAATACAACCAATAAAAGGGTGAGTTCTCATTACTATTGTTACTAAAGATGAAGATAAAACTAAATTTTGTTACATGGACCCATTTTGTGTTTTGATGTCTATACCAAGGGTATAATGCTTATTTAATACCTTTCTTTATCAGCTTATCACCGACTTCATAGGAAATATGTAATAAAATATAATTTATCACTTTTTAATGCAACCTATTTTTTTGAAATCGGGTTTGTTTTTCAAGACATTTTGATTTCACCCTTTTTCCAACACATTTTAGTTCTATTTACGCGAAGTTAGGTAAAAATTTGGGTCCACTACTTTTAAAAGTTTGCCAGACTCGCGGCAAGTAATATTATATAAAAATGCACCACCTTTACATATATTGGATCTATTCATATTTACAGAAAATCAGCAATAAACATGGCCCAATATTAATATGAATGCAAAATTGAACTTCGTGTCCCTAAAAACCACAAAAACAATGTTACGAAAAACAATATCTTTACAGTATTTATCCCCCAATTTACCCCCTTTTTTCCCCACCATCCATCTTCCCCGCTATACATTTCACTTATTGACAATATAAATATTTTGTACCAAGATGTTTAATATTTTTAACATTCATTATAATATATTATATTATTATTTATATTACCGAAATCACCTGATAAAAACAGATTCTCCCGAGTTGGGATAATGTACCTCAGAATGGTATTTATTTACTTTTTTGATTACTTATTTTTAAAAACCAAATTTTTAGGCAATAAATTAAAGCATTTCAAATTCATTAAAGAAAATCTATGGTAAATGAAAAATTGTACAGTAACACTATTGCGTTATTTTTATTTTTTGTATATGCTTGCTATATGAGAACTCCGACACTACCCGACCATCCTGGAGTAATTAATGACAACATAAAATAGTGGGTCTTACAGCTTACTCAAATAAAATTTAGTACCTATGCTTTACCAAATAGTATATTTATGTTGTTTATTAAGCCCTCAAAAAAGGTGATTTGATAAATTTTAGACGAATATTTGAGACTTTTCACAAATATATAAATTAGCAAAACGCTGTACTCCGTTTGTCAGTGTCTTCGACTTTATAGATAAGTTGAAGTTATAAAAAATTAATTTAAGCCCAACGGAAATGTGCAATATAAAAACAATACTTCATTTGCAAATATAAGAACGCTATTAGACGGTGATTTGACCCTTCAACTACAGTACTGGTATGACATATCTTACTTACCTTCTAAAACAAACTTCTGGGTTTAAATCGTTTCTTTTTCTGCAAATAAAGCAAGTTCGCACCATTTTCTTAAAGTTTTTTAAACAGATTCTTGAAAATAGCCACACAAAACCCTTGGATTTCTGAAAAACACTTATTTCACCAACTAGAACAATTGGGTTTAAATCGTTTCTTTTTCTGCAAATAAAGCAAGTTCGCACCATTTTCTTAAAGTTTTTTAAACAGATTCTTGAAAATAGCCACACAAAACCCTTGGATTTCTGAAAAACACTTATTTTACCAACTAGAACAATTACAACGTCGGGCATCAAATAGGTCGAAATTATGAATGACTACTACCGTCTTCGGCGGTTTCCGAATGATCCCGAAAGAAATCTGTTGTATACTCGAAAAAGGTAGAATTCCGACGTTGCCGATTATTCTGGGCTTTATTTCTTGAAATAAGGAATAATAATTACAGAATATTTAAATTACATTAAAAACAGATTCGGTTTGAGTTATTTATAATAAGCTATTTAATTATCCGTTTTAAAATATTCTATATGGAAATTTATACTGGGAATTTCTGGAATTCCTTGTTTATTTAGGTAATAGTATAAAGGATGATATCCGTTATAATCTGGCCACAGTAACGGTTTGGCAAACCAGGGTTAATGTTGGATTCCTCCAAAATGTAAACACCTGGGTCTATGTTATTTCCATGTCGTTGAGGTACTGTGTACTATAAAAAAAATCTAAAATGTGGGAAAAAATAAAATGAGGTCTATACATGTTTCAGCACTCTCAAAATATTTTAATGTTTTTGATATATTCATTTATAAAAATTTGAGGGGAGTCCCCCCCTTTTTTTCTGTAAGTTGATGAATTAGTCATACATCAGTATTAGTCAGGACATTGCTCTCTATTTATATTATAATAGCTATATATTTAAAACTTACCCCATGATTTATTAACTTCAATTATTGTGGGGACAGCACCTTTTTTGAGTAGTTTTTTATCTTCGTAATCGGCGTCAGTAAAATGCCGACTACAAATAAAGATATTTTTCATGTTTATCCTTTATCGATCCCGATTTTTCACAGAAATTTGCTATTTCATGTACGGGTCTTCTTTAGGAAACTTGAAAGGCATATAAAAAAAGGAAAACTCTAAATTTTAATTATAATATTGTTGAAACAAATATATATATATATATATATATATATATATATATATATATATATATATATATATAAGCCAAAATAATTATATTAATTACCTATCTAAAATAACACCATCTTCCAGGGGATCTCGCCGAAGCATTTCTGTATTCCTTCCATTATAAAATGAACAATAATACTTTATTTGCTAATATCGTATACTTACAATACAAATTGACAAATTTATGTCAATAAAAAATTGACGGCTTTTATTTTAATTGATTTTGAACACGAATGTTCAACAAAAATTTCATATTTTAAATATTATGAATCCTCATAAATGTCAGTTTGGTAAACGTCAAATTCCGATTCGCCTATCACAAGCAAGATATGCGACGCATGCGCAGTATTCACCGTGCTACAGACGTTAGTTCCTAAATCTTTCTTTAAAGCTCGCAGTATACTAGTTAATATGTATATGTTAAAAACGAAAGACACGTCAAATAATTGACAGTTCAGACATTGGTTACCCCTTAGACAAGGAAAAAAGTTTTCCTTGTCTAAGGGTTACCCGACAACCCATCTCAGGCTTTTGAGATACTATCACCGATCCTAACGTTCATCGATTCTACTGTGCATCGGGCATGATCGTGTGCTTCTTTGACGCGAAGAAAGCTTTATTTGAGCCACAGTACCAAGAAAACATATGTTCGTTGCTTTCAAATGTCAACAATTCAACATTATAATCTTAGACAAGGAAAGATAGCCTTGTCTAAGATCATAATCATAACATAACCTATGGGGCACTCCAACGAACTGTCAGTTGAATATCACCGATCAGCCGTTTTTGACAGGCGTAGGACAAACAAATCGAATTTTTATACGGGAGTATATGAGACTTTTGTTATTTATTTTTATTTTTTTACCCTAAAATGCCTTCTTTTTGTTGTATTGCAAATTGTGGATGTAGAGGTAAAAAAGACAATGTTACTTTCATTTGTAGGTTTTCAATTTTAGATATGAAAAACGGTTGAATGAACTTTCGTCGATGTGGCTGAAGTGGATACTGCAATAAGAGGATTTACGTACTACTAAATTAAATTAGGCCCAAGTGTGTGCAAAACATTTCATATCATTTATTAAAAAACTAAAATCAATCTAGCTAATTAACAATTATTATGATTCTCAATCGAGACTAATCAAAGATCTAATCGTTGTTTGAAAAAGTTATATTACATTTTGTACTGTTACATATTTCATTGCTTTATTATTTTTTTATGTTTTAGGGGACTTAAATAATTATCAGTATTTGTATGTACCATCTTGAAAGAGATTTGTTTAATAATTTTAACCTTTATGTAACCCCGTAATTATTTTTTTGTTTGGGAAAGCAGGGTAATCCTTAAAAGACCCATAATTTTTAAATTCATTAAACGAGTAATAATTATATTTTTACATTCTATCTTAAACTTAACGAACTCATCGTATGTGGAAGTTTATTACATACTTTAGGAACTAAATAATGTATGCTTTTTATAATGATATTATCCTAGCACGAGTGTGGTAGATGTGGTCTACAGTTTTTACAATTTTTTTTTTATGTATAATAGATGAAGCTATGATAACAATATATAGGGTTATTACTTACTTAATACTAAGATTTGCCAAAAGTGTCTGTCGGCAAAACCTATGACCAAATAAAGAAATCTTGTTATGCATTCAGGACGTAAGTTCTTAAATTTTGAAGGGTGGAAGTTCCAGACTCATAATTATAAGTACGCTAAAGGCTTGGACACTCTTTTCAAAATTTTGAGTTTCTCGATAACTTCTGAAAAAAATAAGACAAGAATAAAATGTAACTATTTTTTTAGGGACTCTACGGTATAGTCCTGTCTTAGAGTACACATATATAATTAAATTTTTTCTAGTAGGTTTAAGTCTAGTAAATAGTAAAGGTTTTATTATGCTGAAAAAAATTGAGTTCTTGTACATTGGTCATAAGTTTTATTGTAAAGACTACTTTTTATTCTTATTATATTCACTCTGAAAATCTTATATATTGTTTCACTCTGACATGCATGACAATTTATTTAAATAAAAACAAGATTGTTTTATTGATATATTGTTTTATTTATAAAAAGAAGGATATGTACTGGGTGCAGTACAAAATATTAAACACACAGATTGAACTAAGTTTAACTTGGATATACATAATTTAAATTAAACAACTAGGTAACTAGCAATGTCCATATTTGTCACTTGGAGAAAGTCTTTTAGATCTACACTACAAAAGGATCTAATTTTTAATTATAAAAATATTTTGTTTGCACCGCTTGGCGACTTCGGCCTTCTTATTGCGAAGCTTCAAAAAGTATTCACTTGTCATAACTAAGTTTAAAGCAAACACACAATTGTAAAAAATTATCCTGTACAAAAAATGCATTAAATATATATAAAAATACTTGAAATTTGTTTTTAAATTATCACGGACTGTTTTGGAAGAAAACCAATGACGTATAAAATGGATAGACTCAGCATTCCTATAAGGAAACGCTTCAAAAAATAGATCAGTCATTGTTTGACAGATTTTGCATGAGTGGAAGAAAGATGGACTGATCTCATAAACAAAGTGTAGAGTAAATGGCATCAAGGGTCCAGCATCACGACCTGACTCACCAGTGGCGTAGTTTTTTACAGCAAATTCGGTTTAAAGAAGTTTTCTGTTTTATCATCAGAGTTTAAGGTGGTCGTTTTAAACCAATTTGATTTTCTTCTATTTTATGAAGTCAACTACTGAAGTGCTCACGCTGTTGAAACTCACGAGTTTGAACGCTAGCATTCATGTCGTTTTATTAGTTTTGCTGAAATAACATATAACATATTTTATTGAATTTAATGAGATTTTCGTGCCCGATTTTACACACGGGGTTTTGAGAGAATTTTATATATATTTTGAAGTTGCTAATGTTAAGCTTGATCTTAATTAGGTCTGTTCATTTGACAGAATATTGTACACCTAATATTCTGCAACAGAATAGTAATTAAGGATTACCTGCCCCTTTTAGACTATGATTAAAATGAAACAATTTCCACTAATCTAGGAACTGAATAAGATTGATAAGAAAAACAAGAAATTCAAACAATATCATTTATTACTTATCCAATAAGATAATATATGCTGAAGAAATTAATATACACAAGTAATTAATTAATATACAATATAAAACGTTTATTAAATCTTAAGTACATGCATACAAAAAAATATCAATATGACAAGCCGAGGAAGCTTGCAAATAAAACTGTACTATAATTAAGTATATTTCCTTGTACAAGAATCGTGTTACTAAAGTAAGCCTTGCTTATAGTCATATTTATTTCAATTTGTGTAATGTTTTAACTATGACTACACCCATACGATTTTCGTCCTTAGACTTAAACATTGACCATTTGGCATTTACTCGCCTGTTTCTGACCACCCCCACAGAAACTTTACAGTTCATTTTCAAATAGTGGCTGTTTTTTCGTAATGTGCAACTAAAGTTAATAAAAAAAAAACTTTTTTCAACTGCCAGTAATTTTACAAATCCTATCAGTGGGCGCTATCTTTTTAATATAACTGGTTAAAAAAGTTAATTGGAGGGACTTTTTCACTTCATACTGTTATCACTTGTTGCCATAAAAATGCAGTTGGTTTCCTGGTTTAAATAAATTGCCATCATATATAAATATACGTGATCAAAAAATATTATAATGCTGAAATTTTTTTTTTTGAAAAATTAAGGTTTCTTAGGTTAAATACGTTATATGAAAATGATCAAAGGAAAATTTTCTTTTACCCGAATGCTTCAGAAACTCTATATAACGGGAGCATGCTTTCTGTCCGAAAACGAGCCGGATGATTTCCAAATTATTGTTTTTAATGTAAAAAAAACCTGTAAGCTAAGATCACATACTTAGTCCTGCTACTAGTGGTTTAATTTGTCTTAGCTATATCTAATTTTCTGATGTGTTTAACTGTAAGGAAGTTGATTTTAAATCAGAATTGCCCCCGATTTCTATTATGAAAGGACTCTGCGTGAAAGATACCTGGCATACCACATACAGCCCTTTTAAGTGCTTTTTATAATAGCAATAAAGGTCTGATTATGAAATACATAGGTGCCCACCTACACTCTCCAACATTACAGGACAGAGTGAAATGGCCTTAAAGTAACCTTGTATACGATTTCTGACATGTAGATGCCTCAATAATATAATCATTTTTTTAGAGCTCACCCACAAAAAAAACAAGACTATGATGATTAAGGTTTGATCCATACATAATACTGATTAATCACACAAAATATAGAATTTCTTTTAATATAGACTTAGCCTTTCAGATAATAATAAATAAATACCCGCCTTAAAAACATTGGAAGGAAATATATAATTACCTAAAAAAACTAAGCATAACCCTATAGAGCTTACTTAAAATCATATCATTCTAAATTCAACTAACATATTGCCCAGTTAACAAAAGCGAAACAAATTATTTACATTCAGATCTATGACCTAATAAATAAAAAATTACTATTACAAGGAATACCGAATAAGTAAATTTATTTATTTCGGGAAATTTTATAAGCTATATATTTTCAGTCATTAGAAAATGGTGATATAAAAACTGGATAAAATTCCCCCATTTATGATTGTACTTTACGAAGGGTAAAGTGGGGATATTGAAGAATACCTATAAATACATACCAACAGGTTGGAAGATTAAGTTTTTGATCAATTTACATATCTAACGATGTTGTTTTCGTTGAACATGATTTAAAACTTGCTATGACTTAGAAAAAATGCAATAACGTATTAAACAAAGAAATAATTTAAAAAATACTTTACATACATCAACAAAAAATGAAACAGACAAAAAAATTGTTTGTTTTATATAATAGAGTTATGCTTTATCAAATAAGACTACTTCTGAACTTTTACGAGAAGCAATAAACCTATGTTTGCATAAGGCTAGCAAAAAGTTTAGTTCTTTACTCTGTACCACTCAGCGTGGTTATTTTAACTTTTCCAAATTACGATCTGCCCTAACTTACTTGGAGATTTATTTTTAAAAATACAAGGGAAAAGGTAAAAATGGCTGTGCCATAAAACAATGTGTATGACAAAATTCTTCTTCATTTTTGAAGGATAAAGGTGTCAAGAAGTAGGTGCATGAGATCTATCTACTGAAAGTGCAAATCAGAAAGTGACTCATTTAAAAAAAATGCCAGTTATATTTATATCTTTGAAAATTTACACTTTTATTTGTGTTCTTGGGAACTCAGTAACTTGCCATAGAATTTCTTTTCTGGACATTTTGATTTGATATCAGGAAAAATGAGAAGTTCTTAGCAGATTAAAATGTGGACAAGTTAAAATAACCACATTGTACAGGGTGTTCCAGCGAGGACTGAACAGGGACCTATTTTCGACCTTCCTTGTATTTTGGAAAAATTCAAAATAGCCAATCGATGTATTTTTTCTTGTAGAATCCAAAAATATCATCGAAAAAATATTTGAACCAGAAACAAAAGAGTTACGCTATGCATCAGGTGTTTTTTAAATGGAATGTATCGTTTTTTATACGATTTTTGGAAAGAGTGATTTTTTAAGCACATTGTACATTAGTAATTTACAAAAATATATTAAAATTCGTGCCCCTAATGTTATATGTTGTGTAACAAAATATTTCTTTCGGTTTTCCATTACATGACAGTTTCAACATTGTTCTTTAGTAGTTAAAAAACTGGGTTATAAAAGTTGTTCAATGATTTCAGCTTGCCAGATAGAGAGGGACCTGGAAAAGAAAAAATATAAAAATGATTATGGGGTTTAAATATTTTAGATATATATTTTAAATATCAAAAATGTATTATAAAATTATAGAGCTAATTCTCTAAATCTGAGAAAAAAAAAGGAGTTCCTGTTCCACTCATGCTTTTTAAAATAAATAAATTACAAAAAAATGTAAGATGTAAAAATATAATTTGTCATAAAAAGAGTAATTTCTAAAAACATTCAAACAAAACATATACAGATGAACGAAAACTAATTAAAATAAAAATAAAATCATTGAAGCTTTTATATTCTTAGAGAACTCATTGATTATTTCAGTAACTCAGAATCGATAGTTGTTTTCCAAATTCTTCTAATTCAGTTAATGTTAAGCTAATTGAACGGTGACAAGTTTTCTAATTTGCTTAGCAATATTATTTTAACGCATTTTTAAAAATAAAAACAATTTACCCTATAGTGTAAAGCTCACTTTTTACACAGTGTTTTGAATTGTACGTTTTCCTCATCCACTATAATACCACTTTCTCATTATTGGGCGAATTTTTTCTAAAAAATTATTAAAAAAGTAAGCAAAAGAATTTGATACAAATTTATTAGTGTATAGTATAGTTGAATCCATGCAAACAGAATTGCCTTCTCAGTGTCTACCTTCTTTTTAGGGTCTAAACTATAGATTAAATATTTTGCTATAGAACTGTAGATAACATAGTTTTTCTTTTTAATTCCTCATAAGACGGATGTAATCGTGAAAAAATCACCCCCCCAGGTTTCTACAGTTCTTTACTATTTTGGCTCCCTGGATCCCAAAAAAAAACAGGTTTTCTTAATTCCATCGGTCTGTATATCTATTAGTGGTATAGCTAAAAAACCACTTACTCAAATCACTTTAATTTTTGGTCAAAAATTGAGGTTCATATAGGGACTGCATGGTGAAATTTTGGTGAAAATCCAATATGGCGGCCTAGCAAAACGTTAAAAAAATTATAACCAAAATACTACTTATACAATTTACCTCAAATTATTCACATATTGTGATATAAAAATGAACTAGTAAAATTTGTATACGAATCAAAGATGGCGAAACAAAATGGCGGCCTAATAACATTTTTAATGAGTCAAATCTGAAAAACTACTTATTCGATTAATTTCAAATTTCGCACAAGAATTAAGTGTTATATAGAGATGAACTTTTTAGTACGAAATTAAGATTGCGGAACAAAATGGCGGCCAAATAAAATATTAAAAAAGTAAAAAACGACTTATTGAGCTTTGCTCTAAAATTAGAATACATATGTTATAGGGATAAACTAATATAATTTTGCTACGAATTTAAAATGGCGCGACCAAATGAGACTCCCAGTGCAATTTAAAAATATCAGTGTAAAAGGCTGTTATATTTTGCCTAAAAATGAAGTGTGACAGGTAGAAACTGGTAAAATATTGAAACGCGGAACAAAATAGCTGCATATTAGAATGTTTGAAAGGCCATACATATAAAAGTCGGTAAATTTCTTTTACCCGGAACTTTTTTCGATATATGCTTTTTTAGGGGATCTTATGTATTCTATCAACTTAATTTTTGGCAATAGAAGTTTTGCAAATAGCAGTGTAATAAAAATTAGGTAATAACATGTAAAATTTGTAAGGAACATCCAGTTCTCTTTGACTCAATGTAATTTCGTTGTTACCCTTTATTATCATATTTATTCTGACTTATCTTTTGGAAGTCTTTTTTCCAAGTCTGACTGTCACTTTCTAAAAACAAAAATATTTCTGGAACTCCAGTCTTACTTAATTCTACCACACACACAGATAACACACAAAAGTTATTTGTTATATAAATTGTATCTAATAAATTTCTCTTTTTTTTTTTAAATAAAAGAAGCACTTCACAATAAGCGAATTTACAGGTACTTCGTCGGGAAAATAGGCAAAGCCTTTTTAATGAAAATTTAAGAAAAAAGTATACCACAAACTGGTAAGTGGTTCTTTATAAGTACTAATTAAAAAAAAATATTTTAGAACCCCATTTTCCTTCACTATTAGACAGTTTGTCCCGAACAGACTAATTAACACACAGACCTACCAATGGAAATAGGAAAACATGATTTCGGCATCTTGAACCCAACAAAAATTGTTAATTAATTTAAAAACACTTGTTATGTGAGGATGCATATTTAAAGCTAAAACTGTTTTTTTTTTAATGGTTCATCATGTGATACCTGTATCTATTATTTTTACCATTGGCGTTTTCTTATATAAGATAAAGATAAAGTCAAAATTATAACAACCTATCCACATAGACCAGTAAAAATAACATTTAAACGACTTTGGAATTAAAATGTTTTTTGGTTTTGTTTTTTTTACATTTTACATCCCAAAGCATATAGAAACAAAAAAGAATGCGTCAATTATCCCAGATTACACACAGATATAGTTTATATGATTGTACATGAGCGTGTTTTGGTTTTTGTAAAACATATTAACTTATCGGATTTTATATTAGCTATCTAGTAACTATGAATATCAGTGTGGGTTTAAAGTTTAAATCAAGAAACTTACCAAAAAAATTATCCCAGTATCACATTTTGAGGTAGCCTTATTAGGTCATAACCATTAGACGGGTACTATCTATTAATTTGTAGCTATGGCAGCATTTGATCTAATCAGTCCTCAGCCATCAAGCTTATTCATATGACTGGACACAAAATAATTCGTGCATTATTTAGTTCTTTTGGGTAAATGGTGATCAATTTTCAATATTTCAACCTATTATTTGTTGGTTTTCATGGTAATCTAAAACAGAATATTAATTTTGGGCGCTGTAAATTACCTAAAGTTTAAGTCTTTAGCATGGTCCAAGCTTTAGCTTTTCAATTCATTTGTGTTGTAGAAGTCATATATCTAAAAAAACCATAACAAGGTGACGTCAACTAACCAAAATGAAAATTAAAGCTATATTTAAACACTGTTTTATATCCAGGAATAACTGTTGCAATAGCTAGTAGCTGCATCTTATATTTTGTTTTTACAAAAACTGTATTTGATAGAATAATGACTAAAAAATAAATGCATCTCAGCTCACAACAGATAATTAGCGCAAATTCAACTTCTGCATATTATATATTCAATTCAGTCTCAGTCAAAGATGATGATAGGTATTTCGCTCTATAGGAGTATTATCAGACCAACATGAAAGAACAAATAGACAAGACAAACACATAGCTGTGTTTGAACAACATATGTGTATTTGATTTTCTACACATGTTTATTCGTTTTCGTTGTTGTATATCTGATTTTATTTCATCACTTCAAAATAAACCACGTTTTCTGTAAAGTTTTTAATTTATTATCTTCTATGATTTTTAAGGTGTACAAAAATGCAATAACGATGCAAACAATATCTGATAATTAATAAAGTAAAGTTTCAACTAAAATCGGTGATGGTGCAGAAATGTAAACAATTACCAACAAGGTGTATGGTGTTCTCCTAGGTATTTGATACCAATACGTAGCAAGTGCTGTAATGTTTATTTTACTTACGCCAAAAACATTAATTTGACTACATTCAAATATCACTAGACAGATTGTTTATTAACTATAAATAAAAGTGTTAAGTAAAATGTATGTTTTTGTAATACTTGTTACTGCACAAAACTTAGACTTAACTGATATTTACCCCTAATCATAAATACCTGGTCAAGGGGGAGTGAAGACAAAATATTGGGTAGGGTAGGAATACAATGTTTGCAACAGTTTTTTCAATTTTGTCAACAGCCTTTTAACATTGCCAACACAATATTTATTCAATAACACAAATATAAAATAATTGTCATTAAAACTGACTAAAAAAAGTAAAAAGTGGAAAGTAAAGAACTGTATATTATTCAATAATATAAGATTTGGTTAACAGGATAAAATAATGAGAAAGCGTTCTTCCATCCCTCCCTGTCCTGGGTATATTAAATTACTAATTGCCATTTGCACCACTAATTTGACATGAATGATAGAAAAAGTAAGTCAAATCGCAGTATCAATGCCAATTTTTTTTATACAAGGTATCCAATATGATGATATGAAAATGCAAACATGATGACATGTATATTCATCTGTAAGATATCCGAAACTTACCCAAACATTGTCCTTAGGGCTGTTCCAGGGCCCATCCAGTAACATTACAGTCTGAGATTTCAAAAAATATTTCACGAAATAATTAACAAGGATATTGTATATTAACCTGAAATACAAAGGTGTAAGATTGGGTTTGCATGTGGCCTAATAACATCGCCCACCAGGCTAAGTCAGAATATGTCTAAACTAAAATGATCTGAACAGATTTTAGGATATTTCAGTACAGAGTCTCCATCTTGTCTTACATACAAAATTACTGTCAATAGCACAAGCAGTCTGACATCGAAAAAAGTTTAGTGCAGTATAGAGCCTACATCTATTAAATAATAATATAATAGTTGTGCAATGGATTATGAAGCCGACTTTACAAAGTTGCATAAAACAGCAGGCCTATATTTAGAAAGGTAGAAAAATATAATAATTATGTTTTTAGTTTGCAAATAGAAAACATAATATGTATACAAAATCTAGCTTATAACATAATATGTATTAAACTCCTAGTGTTATAATTGGTTAAATTCTATGAAGGGAAAAATTACAGTGTAACTTAAAGGCAGCTGCAAGTGCATATCAACTTGCTCGAGCAATCTTGAGTTCTTAAGATATAATGTAACATTTGTATAAACGTGATGGTAGGCTAACCAAATTATATCCAAATATAAATGGTAAGTCTAGTTTTTACACCATGAAATGTCTTTACTAAATTTTGCACTAGCAAGATAATATGTAAGACTGCAGCTAGTTTATTCCTAACTAAAGCTAAAATCTTGATATGCCAATGGACTTATTATTTCTATTATTGTTACATCACCATAAATTACCCCTTATAAAACATACATTATTATCAGTGCTTAATACAACCACTGGAAAAAGTGACTTAAAATAAGAATGATATAATAATAATAGATACTAACAATAAAATGTTGGAGAAAAGTTGATCTTAAAAAATTAGACATTTATCTACATTTAAATTATGCCATTGCTCCTTCCACGCTAATGTAAACGAATAGTCGATGGTTCACGTTAAATAAGAAAAACGTCTGAATGATGGCTTTATTGACAAACTGATGCCAAAAGTATAGATTTTGTTTTAAAAAATTCGTTGTTTTAATAATATAGACTTAAAATTTGGTTGGTGCACTTTCTTTACAGCAAACCTAAACAATCCAAAGTTTAAGAAAATAAATAATTAGCATTTTTCTTAATTGTTAGTTCTGTTTAAAAAATACTTAAAAAAAATCTTTCACCCGTATCAAGATTCGAACCCACAACCTATACGACGTGGGCCGAGAATCATACCACTACGCCACAAAGATTACGAAACAAAATAAATAAATAGCGTATATTAGTTAGCGGAACGCTAATGATCACATCACATCTGATTTCACGTGAACCAAAATTTAGAAAGTTCGTTCACGTTGGCGTAGAAGTGATAGAGCGTTAAACGCAATCTATATTTAGTTTTCTCTTTTCTGTCTATACTTGAAAAATCAAGTATATACAGAAAAGTCTGAAAATTTACTAGATCGGACCAAAATTAAGTTATTTTTAACATTTATTGTAAGGGTCGGTACTACCAAAAACAACCTACATTATTTTGCGTCTTATGAAAAATCTGTAATCCAGAGCTAGAAACCTTTGTAATTTAACGGTCCTAAACACAAAATTAATTAAATTACAAGAAAAAGGCAATAACTACATAATAAAGTGCATGATGTTACATATGGACATAAGTGAACTACTTGAAATTCATTTGTATATGTTTATGCTACTTTATTACTCTCTGTAAGCATTAAAGGTTTTACAAACAGAATTTTGAAATACCTAAATTGTTTTTATCTGCAGTTTAATCAGAAATTTAATTCTTCCTTATGCGTCTATCGCACCTACTTCGCTGGGCATGACACATTTGACATAAAGGTTACTTACCGGCGTAAATAGGCTTCGGGTTGAAATCATCCTTTTTTGTTACATATTCTGCTACACAGCACTATATTTAACTGTAACTCATAACCCACAGTAAAATTAAATATAAAAAAACCATGAAAATCCAGGACAAACGACACAAATATCTAACAGACGCCGCCAAAACAAGACTACGCAAGGTCGAAATGAGTCAGGACCCCCACCAAAGATGGCGCATTTGTTTGATAAAATGAATTTAATATTAAATTCGCTGCTGACATGACCGATGAGCATGGTGTCTTTGTTTAGATAACGATAGCTTATAACCAGTGTCTACTCCGAATTATTTCGATTTATTATCTTAGCGTTTATTGCCTAAATGTCTACTATATTTAGTACGCAGACAGGACAGAAAGAGATAAATACACACTTGGTGCAAATTCATTTTACCTAGGGAGCAGCCTGAAGTAAAGGTTGGAAATATCTCGGATAAATGCAACAGTGCCAAATATTATTCCTTTAAGGAAAACAAAATTAATAAAAACGAAACGATAGGAGAAAACTTTCTCGGTTTGTTTGTCATTAGCTTATTTAAAGTTATTTTAGTAATAAAATGCAATATTAAATATCCTAAAAGCAGTATTTTTGCCAATATCTTCGTGAATTAACCACGGTAATTACAAAATCTATTGTCGAGAGTAGCAAAGCTGTCAAACGCGCTTTCTATAGTTTAATGACTGATCGGTTTTAAATGTAAACAAAAGGGTCTATCCTTTTTATATGTCGTTGAAGAAAACAATGTTTGTCCTACGCCAGCCATAGCTGTTTTGTTGGACCGCCAAATTATTTTGGCAGGTTAATTTTTTTTATGTATATAATGATGTTCCTTAGATCCAAATATATATAATAAAAATGCATTAAAAAACGGATTTAACAATTCAGAATTTGAGAATGTAGCCCGCCGTCAAATGCACCCCAAACTAGTGACGTCGATTGTGATAGTTTTGTTGGGTATTAAGGTATTTTCTACAGGCTCTAGAAGGTTTGTTTGTTCAAACGTTTTCAACTCTTTTACATATTATCAATTTTGTTATTTTTACATTTTTTCAGATTCCCTCTAGGTATTTACAGATTTCCATTAATTGTAGGGAAGTATTAATGTATGTATCATTTCTTTAGTAATATCTGAATACAAAATCAAAGACCTGGCTGAAATGTCCAAGAACTCTGGATAATAATTACAAAAAACCAATTTTGTTCTCAATCAGTACAGAATTATCTTTAAACCAAAGCTTAAACTCATTTTTAATTATTTGAATGGGTTGACTTTCTTTTTACCTGTACCAGTTAAAAAACAAATATATATTTAATAATTAGGATCTACACTCTATACTCGAGAATTGTATACTATACTAGTTGTACAATTCCTAATTTTAAATTAAGATTTTTGTTTGGTTCTATCTAGTGGGGTCATTTGGAAAGAGTTTTACTCATAGAAAACAATAAGAAAAAGAAAGGGGATATATCCTAAAATTTATTTGTTCACCAAATTCTTGATGCAATGATGGATTCGTTCTACCTATTTTAATTTAAGGTTCTACTTTCCTAAAAAAAAGTTGTATATAATCTTTATAGGTGTTGGTTTAAAAAGAATATTTTTTCATTGGGAGTGGCAGCAGATATGAAATGTTAATGTACATTTGTACAGTGATTAAGACATTTAAATTGAAGTAATTGAGGGTTTATATATAAATATGTTCTATATTTTCATTTTTTATTTCTGTAAAACTTACCCTTCATTTTTCCCGATTTGATTTTTACCTCTACCTGTTTTAAACATGATTTATGCTTGTTTATAATTATTTTTAGTAGTTTATAGTCTACGAAAATCAAACAACACCTTGCGAAGGAACTCTATAAAATCTCACATTTTCTATTTGTATAAGTTAATTAAACAAATGTTTATATTTATATTTTTTAAAATTTCAGGTGAAGACTGGCAAGCCCCCCCCTCCTTCTTTCACTGCCTTATGGACAGTTATAAAAGTAGCAGAGCAGTAAATTAAAGTTAAGAAAAAAGACTGTTAGTCAATGTTGAAAAGCAATGAGCCAAATACAAGTTTTCAAGTGGTTGTTCATTTATTCCCTCTAACTCTGGTTTCTAGAGTTTTCAAGCTTGAAAATTTTTTTGTTTTTCTAATAAAAAGTATGAGCAATATGAATATATTTTATAAATTTTTCCTAGTCTAGTGTATTATTTACCCTGTAAAAGAAAAGCATTATTCATCAAGCACCATACCTACAATGCTTTTAAAATGTCTGCTAACCAAACATACAAAGTTTTAACAAAGTAGGTACTCTAAAGGATAATTTGTTGGTCAGTTTCAATATAGAGTATTTTCATGTACCTACCGCTAGGAAAATAAATAAAGTTTCATGCTTTAAGGAGCATAAGGGAAAATAGTGAGGTAGCTAGAATAAAGTCTTATCAGATCTATTAACTGAGAAAATCTTATTTCAAAATATAAATTCTTTTTATTTTGAGGCAAAAATAATTTTTAAATATGAACATTACTTTCCCCAACTGTATTTTATTAACATTAAGTGATTTTTTTTTTGTTAAAAAAAACATTTTTTTTCTTATTTCCGATTTAAATCAAAACTAAATAATAGAGAAGAAAACTGCAGTAGTATTTCCTAGCACTCATAATGGAATTTTCAGGACATTTCACTCCTTTGAAGAGTACTTTTTAAAATATTACAATCAGTAAAATAAAAACCAATTTCTTCAGAAAAACACTTTATTCTTTCATAAAATGTATGTTTATAAATCTAAAATATTTATTGATTATATATGTATATATATATATATATATATATATATATATATATATATATATATATATACATATATATATATATATATATATATATATATATATATATATATATATATATATATATATATATATATATATATATATATATATAGTTAAAATAATGTTTTTCTTGGACCTCTTTGTATATTGTTAAATTGTGTATTCTTGGGATATGGTCCTTTAGTTTAAAAAATAACTACATTAAGGAAGTAGCACAAATCTTTATTATTGACGTTTCGGCCGTACGTTCAGGCCCTTTTCAAAATCTACGAGAGATAAGCCGGTCAGAAAGAGTTTTAAATTTTAACTTATTGCTACGACTTACACAAATAATAAAAAGAAACTTGAGGAAATCTTTGTGTTTCGGTCATAGTAATCCATTTAGTCACGTCACAGATATTAAACACATATAGTGTTTTTTAGATTTTTTTTTTGTTAAAAAAAACATTTTTTTTCTTATTTCCGATTTAAATCAAAACTAAATAATAGAGAAGAAAACTGCAGTAGTATTTCCTAGCACTCATAATGGAATTTTCAGGACATTTCACTCCTTTGAAGAGTACTTTTTAAAATATTACAATCAGTAAAATAAAAACCAATTTCTTCAGAAAAACACTTTATTCTTTCATAAAATGTATGTTTATAAATCTAAAATATTTATTGATTATATATGTATATATATATATATATATATATATATATATATATATATATATATATATATATATATATATATACATATATATATATATATATATATATATATATATATATATATATATATATATATATATAGTTAAAATAATGTTTTTCTTGGACCTCTTTGTATATTGTTAAATTGTGTATTCTTGGGATATGGTCCTTTAGTTTAAAAAATAACTACATTAAGGAAGTAGCACAAATCTTTATTATTGACGTTTCGGCCGTACGTTCAGGCCCTTTTCAAAATCTACGAGAGATAAGCCGGTCAGAAAGAGTTTTAAATTTTAACTTATTGCTACGACTTACACAAATAATAAAAAGAAACTTGAGGAAATCTTTGTGTTTCGGTCATAGTAATCCATTTAGTCACGTCACAGATATTAAACACATATAGTGTTAAAATTCATTTTATTAAAAATCATAGGTCAAAACAATGGTAACACATTGGAAGACAAGACAAGACGTTCACCTTTAAATGTCATTAGACGTACTCGATACAGTATGCAAAATAATTGTGGTTTTTTGTTTTATAAATATTTTATGGCAATCCGCACATATTTGTAATACAGATCGATATTTTGTACAGATGTACATACCATTTATTGTAGGAGTAATCATTTTAATAGTGTATGATATATTTTGTGTAAATTTTTCGTGTCTGTTTTTGCGTTAATCGCGTTAGAATTTTTTTGTATGTAGATCATTTCGTAAAATTCCCTTTTCTTTGTTAATTTCGGTAATAAGTATTTTAACATTATCATAGTTAAATTTGTGGTTGTTTTCGGTCATATAGTTTGTGAGTGCTGTTTTATTTCTTTTATCGTATTTGTGACTGTTAATGCGATTTTTTAAATATTGGCTGGTTTGTCAGATCTATACTTTATTGCAGTCATTGCACGGTATTTCGTAAACAATGTTGCTCTTTTTTTCCTTTGGTATAGCTGTCTTTAATTTACTAAAATTTTTATTAAGTAGATTAAAACCTTTGTGACTTACGATTACGATTTGAGCTATTTTTTTGTTGTGCATTTGTTTGGTTATAGAGTTTATGAATTCCTTTTTGAAAATTGAGTCTATGAGGTATTTTGGATAACCATTTGAGAGCAGTGCCTGTTTTGCTTTATTAATTGCAGCAGTTTTGCGGTATTCGGGGTCAGATAATTGTAAGGCTTTATCTGCCAGGCCAATTATGACAGATTTTTTTTTGTGACAGGGGGTGCTCAGAACTAAAATGTAGATATCTACCGGACCAGGTGCTTTTTGTGTACCATGCTGTTTTTATCTTGTTGTTTGATATATATATATATATATATATATATATATATATATATACACTGCACTTTACAGCCCATGTTACTAGACCTTATATTATTATAGTATCTTGTGTTACATTTGTTATTCTATTTACTATGATGGTCCAGTACACAAAGAGTTTTATAGATAGGTGCTTACCTACCATACCTTGTAGCATCAAAAGGCAGCAAAAAGTTCAAAGTGATGAAGATTACAGAAAATTATAGATACAGCAGGTCAAAAAGTAATTGTCCTCTTTCAAAAGTGCTCAATCCAAGTCTAACAAGCATGTCCACTCTATGATACTCCTGGAAGTTGTATTGAGAGTTATAAGCCCCAAGCATTTTTTGGAGCCCTGCAAGCTTATATTGGAAATATGCTGAAAGAAGCTCAATTTCTCATGAACCACATACTCCAAGGTTCTTCACTGATTCAGAGAAACTGAGGTTGACACTGTGTAGCTTGTAATTTGAGTTAAACTTTATGCCTCCTATGATATCAGATAAAGCAGCATTTTCCTATGTTGAGTTGTAAGTTATTTGTTTGCGACCACTGCCATAGAGCATCCAAATCATTCTGGAGCAACAAAATGTCATCAATATCGTGGATCCTTTTATACACTTTTAAATCATTCCCAAAAATAATCACCGTGGAAGGTTTTATGATCCTTATTGTCATTCACAAATAAAGTTTACAATATTTGTGAATGACAATAAGGATCATAAAACCTTTCACGGTTATTATTTTTGGGGATGATTTAAAAGTGTATTAAAATTTCGGGCAGCAGTTTTACTCTCTAAAAACACAGTATTAGGAAAACTATTATAGTTACGCTTGTCTTTGATGAACCTCCCAAAAATATCTCACACTGAGCTGTAATGAGGATTCAGTTTCACAAATATACACAGTATAACATATTAATGAGGATTCAGTTTCACAAATATACATAGCATAACATATATCATGCTCTTCCCTACGCAATGACCTAAGGTTTGCAAATGATTCATAATCCCAGTGGAATCGAGATGACATATACTTTCTGTGCATGCTTTTTTTCTTACAGATAAGATGTTTCAATGTAGGACTAAACTGTTTCAAAAATGAAGAACTTTAAATGTGTTTTTAGGGAACAACCAGTTTATAGCCACCTAGATTATCTGACTCAGTCTTTCTGCAGGCAAGCTCATACTCAGATCTTAACATTTTGCTCAATCAATATTGACTAAATAATCATTTATCATCATGAAATCAGCATTACTGAAGTCTCAATAGAATTCATCATATTGTAAATACTTAGATTCGGTTAAATAATTAACAAAATATGCTAAATGGTGCACATTATTTGGTAAGATATTACCTAAAGCAGAATATACATCAATACTTGGTACATTGGAAAACAGTAAAAAGTAAATACACTTCAAGCTGGGACCTGGGTAATCCTCACAACATTGCACTGCTGTCTGCTAGTTCTTTAGAGTTACTAGGCCAGATTGCATTTGGGAGATTAAAAATAAAAACATGGCATGGATGTTTATCATGTATCTTAAAAACTGAAGAACAATTTAATTAATAATTAATTTAAATATAAAATAACGATTACAACAAAAATGGTTTAGGATAACCCTGAAAAGCAAGTTATGATATCGATCTATTTTCAGTTTGCGTCCCCGATACCTATTATGCCTACAAAATAAAAATTAGTATAATTCCACTTTTTTGAGAATATCTTGTACAAAAATAATCTAAAATAAAGCAAATATTCGTAAGAAATACACAATCAATAATTGTAGCAATAAATATGATCAGTAATTAGTAATTACTAATTAGGTAGGTCATGTTTATATTGATAAAAACAACTTCTGAAAAAATTCCCCACATTATTTATATTTTGCACGTCAGCACATTTATTGTCCATAAATCCATCTCATCTTCAATTGAAGACCTTGGTGCAAAAACCGGACAAGTCCATATTTTATAACTTTTGGATAATTGAGAAAAACATTATATTTTTGGATTTTTATGGCAAAGAGATAGCATACAAGGTTTTTATTGTAGGCATATAGAATAACGTTGATAAGGAAATTTAAAAAAACAATATAATTAAAAACCACAGGATCTAGAGGTTTTCGAAAATATGGACTTGTCCGGTTTTTGCACCAAAAAAATATATAAAAAAACATTTTAAATGTTACCTTGTAACTTTTAAGGTTTTTATTTCATAAACTGATTACAAAAATAAAAAAAACTAAACCTAAATAAATGATGTATCCGACTCATAAGCTCGATCTTCAACTATTTCGTCTTCACGTGGCAGTTCAACAGGCGTCTCTTTAAAAATGTGTTTATAGTACCATTGATCTGCGGCTGGTACATATTTTTCTACGAGGGTTTTAACGTCTTGGGACTTTTTGTCATTGATTGGTAAAGGATACACTTGGATTATTTTGGATGTTGGTAGTGACAAAACAGTAGTTTTTCCAGATTTTAATGCCGAAAATTTAGTAAACAATGGCATCGTAGCAAGGCTGCATTCAACAAAGTTAGATCCTTTCTGATATTTAAATATCCTGTAAGTTGAAATAAGAAATTTGGATTTGTCTGTGCTTGAAAAGGTCGTTTTATATATTGGTTTAAAATGGTTTGTGAAGTCTCTAATCATCTCCTGATTTACTTCTACTACACGAAATTTTTTGGATGTTTTGCGCACTAAATCCTTCCATTCTTCTGGAACATGTACTCTTTCCTTCTTTCTCTTCTCCTTTTCGATCAGACCGAAAGAACGGTCGCATGGCAAAAAACTGTGGCCGGGTTCTGGATATTGGTGCATAACTTCATTAATCCGATTATTTGTATTGACTAACGTATAAAGATACTTCACCATGGTGTGATTTTTATTTTGAGCGAAGGCGTTATCAGAAAACAAGTACAGTTTTGTTACAGTATCGGGCAGAAAGTTCTCAATGTAATGTTGTAGGAAACTGATTACCTCATTGCTGCCCTTCTTTGAAGTAACCTCATCAAACATATAAAAGGTAGACAAACCTGATTTTCCAGAATATACACAGAAGTTGTACAACCATAGTTGGCGTTTATAAAAAACATCCCCGGCAGAAACGTGTGGCAACGGTAGATTTTGCTGGAAATCAAAACAAAGCGTTTCTATAGTGTCATCCGTTTTAGCTAGGGCGTTTTTTTCTTTTAAGGCAGTGTAAAATGTCTCAGCTTTTTTTATGTGAAGTTGTTTCTCTGTTTGTAAAACTTTTTTTGTGTTAACATCCTGTTCAGCTTGAATGGTATTTTGTAGTCTGTCACATGTTTGACAGGTATCAGACCTGGGCGACCCGAAACTTATGTTGTGGTTTGTACAAAAGCGGCGATAATAAAAATCGTATGTAACTCGGGGTTTACACTGTTCATTTCGTTTTAGTTTTTGAAAAATATCTGTTTCATATTTTTCTAGGTATAGCGAATGCATTTTTGAAACATTAAGTTCAGATGGTAAGTAAGACCTTCCTTCATTTTTTTCTCGGCTGTAGTGTGAAGAACGACGGGGAAAACTTTTAATGTGATCGTCAATAGTGCGAACAATATTTTCTGGCACTTTATTAGGCCTGGATGAATGCTTACCCCTCATATCTGGTGGGGCTGAAGTTTTGTTTCTTAGAACAGTGGCTATACGGACCACTCGATGTTTCGTGATACCATGAATGGCACAAAGGGCTGTCCTACATACGATAAATTCAATACCATCGACACGAACCTGTAAAGAAAATGAAAATAAAAATACCTAATACATATAAGTAAAAATAACATCTTATAAATAAATAATAATTTAAAAAATAAATAATCTTACCTTGTATGATAGAGTAACCGACTTTTCTCTACCCCCTCCAGATCTTATTCTCTTTCTTGCAACACTTTTTACATTAATCAAGCCGGCTAAATAAATGTCTTGCTTTTCCTTGTCTGCTAACTCATTAAATTGCTGCAGAATCTTATTTCTTTGCTGCTCACTTGTATTTACGAAACATTTGCGTCGGCATTCACAATCTTTTCCCACTTTTCTTTTAGGCATTACTTTCTTACTTTTTGCTGTCACATACTCTTCCCCCTTTGCCATTTTTGACTTTCTAATATTTCTTTGCCAGGTTTTCTCCTTCCTTATCCTTTTTTTACCCTTTGGTGTTTTATTATCTGCATTACCAGCCACATTTATAGAACCTTTTTTTCTTCCATTTGATGGTATTTGCTTTCTTTCCTTTATTTTGTCTAGACCACTAGTGCTAGGCATGTTTTCATCACTACACTCACTGCCAGATGGTATTTGATTTAACGTTATTTTCTTTATTTTGTTTAAACCACTTGTGCTAGGCCTATTTTCATCACTAGGATCATACTCACTGCCAGAAGACTGAAACGGTTCTGACGCGTAGGACTCGGAGGACGACATCGTATCAAATAATTAAACAAAGCGTACGCCTCCCAATAAATCACAGCAGGCACTAAATCGACAACGACACCGCCAACCGCAACTGCTCGGCTAATTCCCCCACTCAGACAAGTCCAAATCAACGCAAACAATTGGTGTAAAAACCGGACAAGTCCTGGACTTGGCTGTTTCTTGCACCCAAAAATGCCACGGACAAGTCCCAAAGATGTATAACTACGTTATTTTTCTTTGGACTTGGCTGATTCTTGTACCAATCGATCGGCGATATTTTAATGTATATTTTTCTACGGAAAACGCCATTTCGACAAAAAATGGACTTGTCCGGTTTTTGCACCGAGGTCTTCAATTCTTGTTAGACAAAGCTCCATTCGGGTGGTAGGACAGATGAACATTAGGACAAATGCAACAATACCAGGCTTTTAAGCTCTAATTTGAGTTAACAGGCCTTGCCGACAACCAACAAAATTCATCGTTTGTTCTGGTGACACTGTTGACAGTTATTTTCAAGAACCGTGTTCCGTAAATAATCGGCTTTTCAGATAACCGATGAATATAGAACACGAAACTGAAACCAAGATTGTAAACGGAATACGGCCTTTTGGAATAAACTGGTTAGTTCAGTAATGCCAACTCGTGGGAAATTCTAAAATTATAATATATTAGATGTTTATTTGTTATGTATTAGTAAAATGTTCTCATTTTATTAAGTTTTTTATGAGGTTGGCACCAAACATTATTCTTATAAACCTCTCTCCCCTGGCATTTTGGCTATCGGCGACCCAATATACACGTATTTTAACAACTCGTGCGAAGTTAAAAAAAAAAACAAGGAATTGTGGCCCTCTTTGTGGGATATTCTATTTTGAAAAGTTGGCAACACTGGCTTAGTTATTTCGAAAAAGTAGTAGAAGCACTAAAAATTTCGAATAACAACTTAACCAAAATCCAAATACATTCCAAATAGCAAAATATATATATCAGTCTTCCGGTTCGTCTCGTCGAATATAACATAAGTGGTGCCACGTGTTCGGTTTTGCTGCTTTATTTCGGGGGGAAACGGGAGACTCAACCGCTCAGGTGGAAACTTACGACCCCGCTAGAAAGGGAGCATACGCTGTGAACGTGTGAGGCCTAGTTGTTCCTGCATTCTATCCCGTTCGTCTGCCGCAGTTCTACATAGAATATTAGCGTAACGGCCGCTACGTGGCGGGAGTGGGAGGGGTAAGGGGATAGCTTGAAAGAAAGGGTCATCTCGTGATATCAGTAGTACTCTCAAGGGGCACCTAATTTGAAAGATTCGGGGTATTCGGGAGCCTAGAGCTCGCCATCCGGATATCCTACCTATAACGCCTCCAAACTGGACCAAGGTGCAGGGTCGACTTCGAGGGTCGCCGATTTAACGACTCTGAGTCCCGGACGGAGGGCAATCTGGCGACTGCCTCGTAGCAAAGCCAATAAGTCCTGTTATGTAACAGGCTAAACAGGAATGAAGAAGAAGAAAATATATATATCGACAGTATAGCCCAAGCAGCTTAGGGCAGTTAACTGGAGAGGAAGGAAGGAAAATATTTCTAGGCCCAAATCATGAAATAGAAATACCAATATAAATAATAAACATGACTTCTAAAGGGATTCACGGTTTCAAAGGTAATTTAAGAGCATTTATAATAAAATTAGCCATATACAGTAATCCGTAATGTAGTAAGATGAAAACAGTAAATTTTAAGCTGTCTTTAGTAGGAAGTAAAAAAGGAAATGAAATAAGGAAGTCTTTAACACAATAAGAAATTAGTGCGCCGCCAGTCGATTGAAGCGTTTATATCTGGCTGCAGTTTTCTAATAAAAAAAACCATAGTTAACCTCATCAAACAAACAAGATCTTCAATTGCCAGCAGATCATACCCACCGACCTAAATCATATCTATGATCATACCACACAAAATACTTTAAAGTGATGTTTTGAGGTGTGATTTTATGGTTTTGATGATGGTTTGTTGCTGTAATGATGGTTTTGTTGACGAACCTGAGCTAACCTAATGCTGAAGAGACAAATCCACCTAAAACTGTATAGCAGTGCTGCCACTATATCCTTTAAAATAGTAGTATATCCTGAGAAAAAAAAGTAGTAGATCAAAGCAGAAGAGTAGTAGATAGTGCGATTTGTCCAAGATTTCTACTTTATTTTAGCAATTTTGAGAAAGTTTTAGTAGACAGAAATTAGTTACTTGGTGGTTATTCAACAGTGGCGACAATGAAGCATAATTTGTTTCAAAATGGCATGTTTTTTTACTGGAATTTGATAAAACCACATAAGTCGGCCATTTAGGGCCAAACTGAATTACCATTGTCGCCACTGTAAAGAAAAAAATGCTAAAATTCTTAAAAGCGCTAAAAGTCGAAAAGTAATGGTGATCATCTGAAAAACGAGATGGCACGCAGATAGCATTATCTCTTTGTCAAAAATGAAACTATTGTGAACTACTATACCACGAAATAAATAAATCTACGACATTAAGAAGATAAGTAGTAGATTTATAGTAGATAGTAGTAGGGTAGCAGAAAATGTATCAAAGTAGTAGATCTACTACTAAAGTAGCAACTTCGGCAGCCCTGCTGTATAGGTCTTGTTAAAAATAATTCTTGTTCACTTGGAATTTTAATGGCACACTACTGCGTGATTTCTTTACAGTAAACCTAACTAATACTAATTTAATCGGCATTTTTATTAATAATGAGTTTTGTTTAAAAGAAAAGTCATCTTCTTGAATGGTGATTCAAATACATGCTCATCCAAGGCCTACTATCCTGCTAACAAGCTAGGAATCTCATGATGAACATTTAACAAAATTTGTTCTCCACAGAAATAAATGAGGAACCAATAGGAAGCACATTGAACAATCTGTGTTGTGATTAGGTTGGTTTTGGTTTACCTGAGTTTTTTGGATTGTCACCCATCAATAGAGATATAAAATTTTGGAAATTTTCAAAGGTTGGGAATATTTCTGAAACTTTTGGTATTTTATGGAAATATATGGAAACATTTTTAAACTTTAATTTGGGACAGATTATTTAGAAATTTCGTATATTAAATAATATACCCACATAAAAAAGAACAATTTATATAAAAATCAACATTGTTTGCATATTATCAATTAACAACACTTTTAAATACTTACTATAGTTTAATATGAACCTCGAACATAAAATAAACACGTTTAAGTATTATACATACATGAATAAATAAAATAAATAGTTACAAATAAGAACATACAAACAAATTAACATAAATTCATAAATATAGTGTTAATTAAAATAAATAGTTACATATACGAACATATAAACAAATCAAATAACTTTGAACATTAAATAAAAAGAAATTAATATAATTTCATAAATATAGTGTAACAAATTTGAGACGTACCCTTGGGATCTTGGAAACGATAAGAGAGATAAGAAAATGTTTAAATTGTGGCAAAGTTGCAAGGCCCATTAACTCTATAGGTTGCCTCGAGCGATCTTGACCTATCCCAACTCTGTGTTAGCCATCTATGTCACTATGCGACCAGCTACTTGCTTTAGCGCAGCATTGTCCATATGTCTTCTGTGTGCATTTAATTGTTGAAACTTTTTTGTTACAATAAAATGCAGCCTTCAAGATATAAGTTATTATAATTTTAAACTTATGTTTAGGGATGTTGGTTTAAATTTTAATCAATTTTTTTTGCTGAGCGCATTTCAAAGTTCGCATTGTATTTGAAAAAGTCTTTTAAAGTCTCAAAAAAATATTCTTGTAAAAAGTTTTAGCATGACAAATAATTGAATAACTTTAGAAAATGTATAGAAGGAGTCCCAGTAGAGTGTTCTCGGTTTTGGTGATAATGGTTAGAGATAGAGAAAAAGTTTAAATATAAATATTAGTATATAGGATGACTTATATACCTACTTAAATTTGTTTTTCATATATGAAACACCCTATATTTTATTACATATTTGAATTTTATCTAAAATTCTATCTCTACTAAATTCCGAACACTTCTAGAGAAATCCTGTAAAATTCAAACATTGGCCCATACTCTGTTAGTGAATTCAAGGATGCTTTGAGAGAGAGCCGGGAATTGCATATTTTATTGCCCCAATCTGGGGATTGATTATTTGTGTAATTATATATATGAGCTAATTATTTGCTTTTATGGATGTTTTTATTGTGATGTACATATATTTATACCATTTGTGTTTTAATTTTTATAAATTTATTTTTATTACCCTTTGACTAAACTAGGATTTGATTGTATGTTAATTATAACAAATTTATGAGAATGTGTATGTTTCCCTTTTGCTAATATTAATAGTCATATGCATACATGTTATTCAATTTATATTTTGCCTAGTTTTATCATTTACAATAGGCTAAAATTTGATTGTAATCATGACATATTTATGTAAATGTATATTTTCCCTAGACAAATAAATATTATTATTATTTTCTGATTCTACTAGGAAGGGTAGATCATTTATTTTGAAATATGTTTGAATTAAAGCCAGTTAAGAATAAAAAAGAATTTTCAAAATTATGGTTTCTTCCGATTTCTCCAGAAGACCAGAATTACCTAATTCTTAATGTCTGAAAGACATTTTATTAAGAACTAAAATGCGCAACTTTGCCCTAATTTAAATACAGTGCGCCTGTAATTTGTAACACACTGGGACCCTGTATACTCCTTATGAATATGAAATATGGATGAAACACATAAAATAATTGCACTACACTACAGTTATTAAATTAAAACCTTTAAACTAAATTGAAAGGTCAGAAAAATCTTCGGGATTAGAATCTGAATAGGTATCATGTAACAAAAATTTGTCTTCAGTAGCTGTAGTTTCTGATGTGTCTTCAGTTAAATCGGTCTCTTCAAATCAAATCAAATCATATATTACAAATTAGAAATACAATTTCTTTACTTAAAGTCAATCATAGTAAGTGCGACCTAGTGCCACATGTTAAAAAAAAAAGAAGCTTTGTTTATATTAAAAATATTTTAAAACTACCCTAAAAATAAATATGGAACATATAATGACGTCACTACATGTTAAAATCATGTTCATGAAAGTTATCACACAGAAAATCCTCTACTACTATAATAGGCTTTGCCAGTCAGAAAACCTTTGACACACTGTCTAAACTTCCCTATCTCAGATTCTCTTATGCCTTGGGGCAACTTATTGTAGAATGTTGGGGCATGGCGAAACGTAGTGTTCCAAGACCTACTCAGGCGCAGGTACTCCACACGCAGGTTACTGTTATTTCTAGTGTCTTGATCATGTCCAACCCGCACAACTGTATATTGCTGCAAGTTGTTTCTAGCATACATTAAGCAGTCAAAAATGTAACGAGATGGCAATGCTGTTTAAATGATTCTTTTACATCGTCCCGGTAGCCCCTTCCAGCCACGATTCTTAATGCTCCCCTCTGGACAGCAAACACTCTTTCAGCAAGAGAGGAGTGTCCCCAGACAAGCAAGGCATACACACAAATCGACTGAACGAGCGCATGAAACGCCATTAAAAATACATCTTGATCAACAGTGCGCGCCAGGCTTCTAAGCACATATACACCCCTGCACAACCTAGGCACAATGTTATTGACATGTTCAAAAGTTAGTCCTGAATCCAAATACACGCCCAAGAACCTGACCTGTTCTGAGTTCTCAATATATTCTCTCCGCAATGTAAAAATCATTTTCTCCGTTTTGTTCTCATTTAGGTTCAGTCGGTTTGCTGCAAACCAATCACCTGCACTCGCATATGCATCATTCATTCTTTCAGTTGTTCACACTCTTTGTGTTCCACAGTAAAGCTGGTGTCATCCGTGAACAATGCAACCTTACAAAGGAGAAGAGATGAGGTGATGTCGTTGATATACACCAGAAAAAGTATTGGTCACAAAATTGATGCCTGGGGGACAAGGTAGCTCTCCATGAGTTTTATACTGTTAGGACATAAGCTGGAAAATCTAAGTTTATTTAATAGCAGCTCATGCAAGACACAATCGAAGGCCTTGGATTCAATTGGCAATTCTTTCGATATTTAGTTCATTGTTAATTGCAGCCGAGGTCCTATTATGTCTAAATTGTCTTTCTGATACCCAGAAGAATATATCGCCCTTGCAAGCAACTTGTCCATTTTTTTCTGAAAGAAGCAGCTATTTAATCTTACTTTAATTATCTTTTACAAATCTAACCATACCTGTTCTCCAGCAGATATTCGATCCAAAAATCTATCCATGGCGATTGCAATTGCCATCTTTACATTAACTAATTTTTGAAGATATATCAGTCTCACTCATGTTTGTTGATGTTGAGGCGAGAGATATAGTACTACTAGTACTTGAAACTGCAACTGACTTTTTCTAAATTTGTTCCTGATAACAAAAGGACATTTGACGCATTTACTTAAATGTTCTGTTATTCTCGTTGCATTTTTAGAATATGTGGCATCACAAAAATGCACTTAAACACCTTTCTATTATTTATATTTTCATTTTAAAATATTTCCAAGCACCACACTTGTTTTTGGGGCATTTTGTAATTTGTTTACGCTATTCAACGGCAAATCAGGCAAAACAAAACGAACGCTCAGCTGTTTTCAATGGTTACACGGACACAGGCCATCGCCATCATTTAATAACAATACGATCGCCGATCGAGAATAATCGGAAATTGGGAAGAAATCCTATCAATTCTAAAAACATTTAATTCGGCCAATAGGCATGGCATGGCAAAAGTATCGATAAACTTGATGTTTTGGTAAAGTTAAAATATATAATAAATAATAAAAATATACGCTATAAAATTGTGAACTTTCAGTTCGCCAATGTTCGGATGGTAATATTCGCGACTCGCATCTCTATCCATCAGTTATTTGAAAGTGTTCTAATTTCAGTAATTTGTGCGAGTTATGTGACAAAAAAAAAGATACTAAATTTAGGGACTTTGAACAAAAAATTAGAGATATGCGATTCTAGGGATATGTCATAATATTGAATTAAAAATTAAAGTTTTACGCGATTACGATTTTTCCTGCACCTATTATTACTTAAATATATTTTAAAAACTGGGGCTCTGTTGTAACATATTTTGATTGAACTTATAATATTAAACGGAACACATGAAATTTGTAAGTTGCAAAGTTGGTATTCTAGTTGAAACCTCAATAATCTGCATATGGAAATAAAAAACTATATATCCTATTACTATGAAGACATTTAGGAATACCAACAGCCCAGAGTCAATACTCAATACTCAATTTATTCATGTTAATGCATATACATGCTTACATATGTCACAAAATATGAAATACAAATTTATATTCAAAAATTTTTGCTTAACACAAATTAACAAATTTGTACTTTCAAAATACAATAAAATTGTAAAATTACAACACATTAAAATTAAAACAAATAAGTTCATAAGTTTTATATGTTCAGGCAGAACATTGTAAAATCTTATTGCCCAGTACCCAGAACTACTCTGACACCTCCTCAATCTCCAGTATGGGGTAACCAGATTATGTTTATGCCTGGTGTTGTGGTTATGTATATCTTTATGGGTTCTGAAATAGCTCTCGTTTTGCCTCACATAAAGCAAATCCTCAAGGACATAATGGGATGGCACTGTCAAAATTTTCAAATTTATAAGTGTTGCTCTGCAATTATCCCTATCTCAGCTAGCACTAAAGTAGTTAACTGACTGACTAACTGACTGAAACAGTTGTATGTGCACAGAATTAACAAAAATAAAATCTTCTAATGTATTTTAATTCAACATATGTCTCTAAAATATCAGTAATACATTTATCCATATATAGAAACATGTATAAAATAAAAAAAAAACATATATATAAAAAAAATAAATAAAACAAAAAACATACACATTTCACTAAAATCAGAAATCAGAAAAAATCAATTCCTTAATAATAAATAATTTAAAACAGTAGCTAACTAACATCATATATCTATAAATAAACCTATACAATAGCATATAATTAGAACAATTCTCTGAATTTAGCCAAATTGTGATAAATAAATAGTCTACATTCATTGTAGAATTTTTTTAGCCTTTGGCAAAGATCTGATTTCAAGAGGTAGAATGTTATACATCTTAGGTGCTAAATAAGAAAAGAATCTAAGTTTCATTGACGTCTTTTTTACAGGCATTTTCAAATTCTCACCAACTTTACTCCTGGTACCATGAGTATGATTCACAAATTGTTTTAGTTTGGTAGTTTTTTTGTGAGAATATAATGTACGCACATCCAGAATATCTTTAGAGTACAATAAATTTGTAGAAAAACGTTTATTTGTTCTAAACATAACTTTAAGTATATAATTTTGTACCACATTCAGAGGATTCAGACTACCCCACACTACTATGCCATATCTTAACAGAGACTCTACAAGTGCCTTGCACACACCAATAAGCAGCTTTTTGCTATGTATTTCCCTTAGGATATAGAATTTATGGATCAAATTCTTTATGTTCTTCACAAGTTTAAGAACATGGAGATCCAACTTAAGTTTATTATCTATAATTATTCCTAAATATTTTGTAAATTCAACTTCGGCAACATCATTATTTAAATTATTTATTTGGATACTATGAAAGTTTGGTCGGTTAGCTGCTTTGATAAAAAATGCTATGTAATTTGTTTTTGCAGTGTTTAAGGTTAGTTTAAATGTATCTAGCCAATTTTTGATTTTACATAACCCTTCAATAGCAGAATCACGAACAGACAACTATGATTACCCTGAAAACACCACAACAGTATCATCGGCATAAGATAATACCAAACCATGATCTAGTTCCATGTTGGTCAAGGAATTAATGTATGCTATAAAAAGTATAGGCCTCAATACAGTTCCCTGCAGAAATCCCATTTTTATAGTTAATGGGTCGCTATAACTGTCCCCAATTTTGACCATCTGTTTTCGGTCCTCAAGATAGCTCATGAAGACGCTCAGCACATTACCCCTTACTCCATATGAACGTAATATGTCAAGTAGGAAGTCATGTGGAACCATGTCAAATGCCTTGGCAAGGTCTAGGAAGACAGCAATGCATTTATTGCCAGTGTCAAGGTTGTTACTTATACAATTGGATAGTTCACAAATTGCATCAGAAGTACTTAAGCCATTCATAAATCCATACTGTCGTTAGGATATGATATTATTTTGCTGAAAAAAATTGACCAAGCGATCTTTGAGACATTTTTCGAAGATTTTTGCAAATGTATTTATAACGCTGATGAGACGATAGTTGTTTATGTCGGAGTTGTCTCCAGCTTTATGTATTGGTGTAATAACTGCAGTTTTAAAGTAACTTGGAACATTGCCTGTTTTAAAAATTAAGTTAATTATATGTACAAGAGGATATATTAAGTATAGATGAAACTGTTTAACCATTTTTGTAGTTATTTGATCATATCCGGGAGAACAGTCATTTTTTAAAGAGTTAATTTGGGCTATTACTTCATTTCGATTGGTAGGTTTCAAAAACATTGACGACAGAGAAGTGAAACTAATTCTAATGTTAGAAGTTGGTTTATTAATTTTTTTATTAATTTTGCAGCCTACTTCGGTAAAAAAGGTATTGCAAAAATTAGCCAAATCAAATCAAAATCAAATTTTTTGTTGTTAGTTTTAATATCCAAGGATACATATTTTGGTATGTTATTTGTATCTGTTGCATCCGAAATTATATTGTATATTTTTTTTAGGTTATTTTTACTGTTTTCAATGTTACTTTTGAAATAATTGAATTTTTGTTTTCGAATAAGTTTATTTAAATTATTTCTGTATTCTGTAAAAGTTTTTTTATTAGCTTCACTATAATTTAATAAAAGCCTGTTTTTTCATTTTGTCTTTTGTTTTGATAGAATTAATAATTCCATTAGTTATCCATGGTTTAAGTTTTTTGAGTTTTTTACTGTATAAAATTTGTTCAGTCTTTCCTTTTTTGGTATATCAGATATTATCTCAGAGAACCTCTGAGAAGCAATTTCTGCATCATGACACTCCAAACCACTGTTCCAAGACTCCTTCTCCAAAAGTTCATTACATATTGAATAATCAATTTTAAAATTAGTAAGAATTTTAGTGTCTGAAGGTGCATTTACTTGTATATTTTGTTGACAGGTTATATTTATCAATACTGGATAATGATCTGTAAGTGCAGAATGTATGACTAATGAGGAATATTTAAGATTTGATCTAACATTTTTCCTGATAAAAATATGATCCAACACAGAACTAGTTTCAGAAGTTACACGGGTAGGATTGTTAATTGCAAGTATAAAACCAAAGTGGCCCAACAATGAGGTGTAGTCATTAACTTCATCGTTATTTTCTGCTGATAAATCAATATTAATGTCACCAAAAAGAATTTCTATTTGGTTTGTTGAATTTTTAGTGTAAAAAACCTGGATATCTTTAAGAAATCCTGGAATGTCTGTAGAGGGAGGTCTATAAATGCATGAAATACCTATAGTTACCTTACTTATAATTATATTAATTCTAGTCAGTGTGACGCCAGAAAAAGTTAATATTATATCTATAACTTCAAAATTCAAAGATAATTTTACAAAAATAATAGTACCATCATTTTGATTAAGTTTAGCATTGTTATAATGCATAGTGTATCCATCAATATTAAGCTGTTCATTACCTATTTGCCAAGACTCCGTGAGCACAATTATATTACAAAATTTGAGGCTGTATGCCTCTAGTAAAGCTATCAGCTCATTGAAATTTTTTCGAACACTCCTAACGTTAAAATGTAATATATTATTAGAGTCAATTTTGGTTCTTATTCCATCACAGTCAGTGGTATACTCCATTATATCTCCATTAGGTAGGTCAAGTTCATTAAGGATCTCGATTTCTTCTCGACTATGTGCCATTTCCATAATCTATCTTACTTTTTAACACACTGATTAAATACTGATAGGAGGGACAGAGGGGATCATTAGCACTGTGCTCGACTTTGTGGTTTGTTTTGTATTTACGGTTTGCTTTCAGGCAGTTGCTGCATTTTTTATGTGTTTTGGGACAGTCATTAACACTGTGAGCACCACAACAATACTCACATGTAAGGTCATTGGTGCATGTATCTGATTTGTGATAGTGACCTTGGCATTTGAAGCATCTTTTGATGTTGAGGTCCTCGTAGATTGAGTATCTTTCCCAGGCAATAAAAAAATTTCTTCACTATGAATTTGTCGACATACACTTTTCAAACATTTTTGAAATAATGATGAGTCTATAATTAATAAATAATGATATGAGTCTATAATTCTCCAGGTGTTACGCATCCCCTTTTTTAAAAACTGCAGTTACCATGGCACATTTTAGCACTGAAGGAAAAATATTCTTAATACATTGGTTAATAAATTTTGTAAGAGGACTTATTATGAGATTTTGGGTAGATTTAGTTAACTGTACGTTTAGATCAAATGAATCCCTACTTTTTTTATTTTTAAGACTATTTATGATTCCTCTTACTTCGTTGAAACTAACTTGAGAAAAGCAGAATTTATCTGATGAAGCAACTCTCCTAATATTATCTAGAGGATCCATATTTAGAATTGGTATGTTATTTGCTATGGAGTCTGAACAAGATGCATCTGGAAAATTATAATCACCTGCCAATATTATACGATTATTTGGGTATTGCTCAGCTAGACCCTCCATTACTCTACAATGTGCCTCGTAGACGTGGATGTCTGACTTAGGAAGGAATATAGCACACACCAATAATGAATTTATTTTTGGAAGTTTCAATTAATATAAAAATATGTTCTATTCTGTCATTGTCTACTTTTATTTATTTATTTATTTATAATCAGGTAACTACAGAATATTGTTCAAAATGGTACACAATACTGTGATTTTAAAAAACTCCTATTAAAACACCCAGATCATTTTGTTTATGGCTATCGTTTATGTTTATTGTTCAATGAAAAATGTGTGTTTTTCATGTTAAACTGGCCAAAAAATTAGTTTCAACGTTTCGAAGTGCTACGGCTCGGTAACGGTACGTCGGGAAATATGCTTCTGTCGCGTCGATCGTAGTGGATAAATGAGTGCTTCTGTTGGTAAAAACGCGATTTCGTTGGGGCTTATAGTAAGCCGACATTGTCCTCCGATAAGGGCATTCCTTTAGAAACTCCGATGATTCAAGACGCAGGTCGTTATGGTTTATTTTTCGAAGTGGAGCATTTTTTTTCGCATTTTGTCTAAAAATCTCGGACAAGTTCGATAACGGGAATATCGGAGCACGGGATGTCCCTTAAAAAAATAAAAATATGTAAGAAATGGGGTAAATTTGAAGGTATTTTGTGCAGTTGAAACCCTGATATTTTGTCAAGGTAAAAAGGGGATTCGATGGGAATTACCAAGCAGATTCATATTCAATATAGAATGTCTGTACCTCAAATGCCGAGAAAGGGGTCAAAATGCAAGTAAACTGTTTCCACCTTTACAATTTTTTAATTTTTCACATTTTTTTTTGAGAAGAGTATCCAGGGGCAGACATTGTTTATTGGACCCCAAATTCCCCCTGAGGTATTGAAAAACCACATCACCACACTCTGGTTTATACAGGGCAAGCCATTTAGAAATAAATTTGAAATTTCGTTTTCATATATTTTTTTATGGTTTTATGTTTGTCCCTGTACCATATGAATGGTTGATCCTAGGCAAATCAAGTAAATACACCTGAGTCTGTGATAGTTATATATTTTCCGTTTTTTTGTTTTAGTTTGTACCTATCTTTAAAGTGTATTTTGGCTATGATGACTTTTTGACTGAATTTTTCATATATGTATATGTATTTATTGTAAATTTGTTTGTTGATTTTTCATTGGTGCTACTGTTTTTTATTAATGTATTGACCTATTAACTTATTTTAACGATCACCTTATTGTACTGCTTTTATATCTCTATTTTTATTTAATTTGGTTATTTTTATAGGTATTTAGTAACCTTTTGCGATTATAAATCTTTTTTTTTTACTTCATGCTCAGAAAAAAAAAATTCGCCGGTGACCACCAGCCATTTATATATGTTTTGTTAGGCCTTTGACGTTTATAAATTTTTTGTTGACATTATTGCATTACATTTTATTACATATTATAGTATTTATTAGATTTAATGCTTTGCCTATGAAAATTGTATCTTCTGACAATCAAGCTTATTTTGAATTTGAATGTAGTAGCAAGTATTTTATATATGAAATGAAGTTTGTTATAATACATAATAATAAATACATGGATATCGTGGAGACTTAGAGGTATATATATTTATGTTTTAATTATTAAGGGATTTCTACCATTTATGTATGTATGTAAGTATGTTCAGTAATGGCCAGTAAAGTAGTTTCAAAATAACTACTTTCTTCGATATACTCAGGACTTAGAATTAATTATATTCCTATTTTTTGCTTTATCCCATGTAGTATTGGGTATTTCAAGTGTTGCTGACTTTAGTATATTATATGGTTTTATGTTATATATTTATATACGGAGTGCTAATGCAATCCGGTTCAGAGTAGTGGCATTTTCCAGACATGGAGGGATTCAACAGCGTCTTTATTTTAATGTTTTGACATTAAGTACTGAAGTCGCCGCTTTTTGTAATTTCTAAAGCTGTTGCGAGCTATTATGGTTATACTGACTGATAATCATTATCAGTGACCATTAAGGGTATCAGATGTTTTACATCCGGGATATGATAGCATTTAATAGAGTGCAGAACTGGATTAGCGCTTCCTACCACTGGTTTTGGCACAATCTTTTAAAATCTGCGGATTTTATTTTCTGGTCTGTTGTAAATTGTTTCTGTTTAATTTAAATTTTCTAGAGGAGGTAACTGTTTTAAAATGTTCAAGTGTTGCGGAAAGCCTTTTAATAATTTTTTTTGTGTTGTTTGCTTCATCCAAGTTGTGGAAGTAGAATGAAGGGTTTTAAAGAACTTGGAGAACACCAAGTACACTGTTCTAAGGACTGCAAAAAGAAAGAGGTTGGTGAAGCTAATAATATCGACGCCTTGCAACAGAAGATCAGTAAATTGAAAAAGCAGCTGGATGAAAGCTATGCATTATTCGAAGGAACAATGGAATCCATGGGTGATGAAATTAAAGATCTTCAGGTGGATCTCCAGAGAGCACACTCTGAAAAACAGGATGAATTTATTAAGAAACAAGGGAGGTTAACCCAAGAATTAAGTGAGGAGGCCGAATATGCTGAAGCCACTTTTTTAAAGGATATCAGTAATGTGGAACTGAGATCAAAGCTGTTTTTGTTTGAACAGGAAAGAAAAAATAGACAGGTGACAACATCTTCCACCCAAACAGTTCTAAGTGTGAAACATAAGCATGCCCAAACTGATGTTTTGATGAACACTGCCCAAATACAGATTGAACAGTGTCCTAGTACTCATGCTGAAGTGCATAGGGAGTCTCAAACATTCGTCAAGGGTGATTCTGAAATGAACAGGCTTCTAGACTTAACCAATTGTTAAATCAAAAATGGAATAAAGAGGAGGTCTCGTAACTACAATCGAAACCCTCACCATTGATAATGATTTCCTGTCTAGGGAAGTTACGGTTTTATCTCTATGCTTTTGCAAGCACTACTTGCTACTACTACTACAAGTAACTTACATATTTTATGTTTGTCTCGATCCCCTTCAACACAGGTTAATGCATTTTTTAAGCGACTTGATATTATTCTCTTATTCTCTCTCATATTTCATCTTGCTCCAGAATCATCTTGGCTGGTGACCTGAATATTAACTTTGATGATAAACATTCAGTTAATACTGGTTTGCTTGTGAATTTACTTATATCTTATGGTTTAAAAATGCATGTGGACTCACCTACTCGTGTAAAAGAAACTTCAGCTACTACTATTGATTATTTCTGTTCAAACGTTGATAATATATCTTGTTCCATAAGGCAGTACTTTTTCTAATATGCTGACTGGGATAAATAAATAAATGCGATCATGGTAGAATTTTACATCAGGTAGGTTTTGATGCATTAGATCTGTGTCTTAATGTGAATTGGCTAGGGATAGAATTGTCTCAATATCACAATATTTTGTTTGATGTATTTGACCAGGCTTTCCCATTACATCTGATTAAACTTAGACAAAAAAAACGAAAACCATGGTTGACCAAAGGGTTAAAAATATCTGCAGCTAATCTTCGATGCCTTAACTACATTAAAAAATTCCTTGACAATTTAGGTTTTATTTCATACCACAATAGGTATCGTAGCATTTACCTTAGATTAGTAAAAGCTTCAAAAAATGTTTATTATGAAAACCGACCTTGCGCTATTAATTGCAATTATTAATGAATTGTGAAACAAATCTGGTAGAACTGGCTGTGATGCTGAGATTAATCTAGATGTACTAAACAGTTTTTATTGCAGTATTGTGGGTAGATTGGTCCAGAAGTTGGCTGTGGGAGTTGATCCTCTCTCTTATTTGAGGGATTTTTCTGTACCGGGTTCTTTTTACTTCTTCTCCACGCATTGCCAGGAGATTAGAAACACTCCTTGCTATCAAAAACAAGAAAACTCATGGAGATGATTTCAGCTGATGTTCTCTTAAAGATGCCGGAATGTGCTGTGGATGCCCTCGCTTTTGCCATTAATGATTCCTGGTCTAAACGAGTCTTTCCTCTATGCCTAAAATTGGCAATAGTGATTTCCTTGCATAAAAGCGGAGATCTTAATGAGCCCTCGAATTTTCGTCCTATTTCTCTATTATCCACTGTTTCCAAGGTTATAGAGAAAATTGTTAAGAAAGTGTGGGAGTATCTTGAGGCATTTAACATACTTACCCTCAGTCAATTCGAATTTCAAAACACAAAAGGGACTTACGATGCAATCTTTAGTTTCCTCGAGAAATTTTATACTAATATTAATCAAGGAGAAGCTGAGGCATAGGTTTTCTGTGATCTCTCGAAAGCTTTTGACTGTGTTTATCACAGAATACTGCTGTCTAAGCTCGAATTGTATGGTTTCAGGGGTTCGGCACAATTGTAGTTTTCTTCATATCTCTTAGGTCAATGTCAGCTGGTAATTGCTTCTGATAGTTTGAGTTTGAGTTTTAACAGGGGAGCCTATCCGAGTTCATGAATGGACACGCTTGCCGAGGAACAGATGCGAACCGAAGGGATAATTGTACTGGTAATGTTATTTCAGTGAACAATTTAAAAACCAGTAAAGTTAGTTCAGTAGACAATTTGAAATCTAGTCGTGAATGAAAATTGATTGCTTTGGGTGATGAGAGTGGTAGAAATTTGCCAGGAGTCCTCAATGTCTTGTTGGAGGATTCTAGTTTTAGAGTGAGAGCTATTGTCAAACCTTACGCCCTTGAGTGAGATCTCAGGGACTATCTTTAGCGAAATGCAGAATTGTGGCGGACTTCACTTTGTTGTTGTGTGCTTAAGCATTAACCAGAGTTTGTAAGTACACAAATTTGATTGTTTGCTACAATTATTCAGAACACATAGGTAATAGTCTTATATATAGGAAAATAAATTGTTTGCTTAGTGCTTACAAAAATAGAAATAATGTTTTGGTTAGGGTGATAGATAATTTTAGGCATAACACTCATTCTCTGGAGAAACTACTTTTGGTATACATGAATATAAGTTTACACTCTAACATAATGCTTGTGTCTGCGCCCTCATCTGATTTTAATTCTAATAATTTTAATATAGGTAATGTTGATAATCACATTTTAAATATATTGTTGAAGGCTGGTGACATGCCCAGTCTCCAGGATGTTTGTGAATTAGATATAGGTTCTGAAACTGTGGTCTCTGGGCAGGAATCTGTGGCTGAGGTTGAAGGTGATTGTATCGTAAAGAGAGAGTTTTTTCATGCCCTCCTCAAAGTACAATAACACAGTTACTTTTTGTCACCAGAATGTTCAGAGTTTGCCTAATAAGGTTTTGGTTATTGACTCCACATTTGAGAAATCTAAGTATGATTTTTTCTTAATTGGCGAACATTGACTGAATTGTGAACAAATTGATCACTTTAAACTGAGAAATTTCAACCTAGAATCTACATACTGTAGAAAGTCTCTAAAGCACGGAGGTGTTGCCATTTTTAAAAATCGTATGTTTAAAAATTCAGTAGTTTCCTGTCATCTGTTTTTGAATGTTGTGGTCTAAGAGTTGATTGTATCAAAACACTTTTTAACTGTAATTTATAGACCACCCCTGGGTGATTTCAATCACTCTTTGGAGCTATTTAGTGAAGTTTTAATTTTCCTTAATAAACTAAACTATAATTTTATTGTAGGAGGAGACTTTAATGTGAACTTTTTAAAACCTAGCTTTAATTTGTCGCTTTTGAGTGAAATATTGGGTGGTTTTGGTATGTCTTTTAGAATTACTTTGCGTACTAGAGTTAGTACAGTCTCTGCCACCATCACTGACAATGTTGAGTGTTTCAAGTAAGTGTAGCTATGAAGTTGTAAATTTGAATATATTTCTCTGCTTAGACACAAACCTTATTGAATCTACCTTACAAAAAAATAGAGTAGAAGTTTTAATGATGGTAATGTTAATAACTTTTTGGATTTTTTGAATCATGAGAGTTTTGCTGAGGTTTATAGAATTGACTGTCCAAATGAAACATTCAATGTTTTTGCTAGAACTCTTTTGTATTACTTTAATTTATCTTTTCCGTTAAGAAAACACCATACTAGTAAAAACTCTAAAAAAATCAAGCATAATCCTGAGTTAATTAGACTTAAAGAAAGAGTTACAGTGTTCAGTGATCTAGCAAGGCACGACAGAAAATACCTCCACCTTAGTAAAAAAGTAAACAATATATACAGGGAAAAATTAAAATTATTTGTTTGCCATGCAAATGATTTAAGAATCTTAAATTCAGACAATAAGTCAAAAGCTATGTGGCATTGTATTAAAAATATCCAACAGAACCAAAAAAATAGTCAGATTAAAATATTTGGTAATTGCGTTCAACTTTCAAATGTGGAGGTGGCAGAGAATTTCAGTAAACAAGTTGCATTAACTGATCATAATGATACTTTGGACTTAATTTTTCTTGATTACAATGTACCCCTTTTTTCATGGCACTTATATGTAGCAATGACATCATAATTATAATTAATGGTCTAAAGAATTCTAATTCCTGTGGTCATGACTCTAATAACATCCTCAAAAAATGTAAATTTAAAATAACCAAGGTAATATCGTATCTGATAAACTTATCTATTGAAAAGGATATTTTCACCGACACTTTAAATCTAGCAACTGTCTTGCCTCTGTATAAAAGGGGAGATCATAATGATTTGACCTTTTATGTAGTATTTCCAAAATATTTGAGCTGGTAATAAAGGATCAGCTGGTTTCGTTTTTTTACAAAAATAATCTTATCATTATCCCAGCATGGTTTGACACTAAACAGAGGCACTGAAATAGCACTCGTGTCAGTTTCAACAAACAATTGTTGAGTCCCTCGATAAAAGAATGTTAGTACTGGGTATGTTTATAGATTTTTCTTGTGCATTTGATGTGGTGTATCATAAACTGCTGCTTTCAAAGCTTTTTAGATATGGAGTGAGGGGGAAGCCTTTAGACCTTCTGCAGTCCTACCTAACGAATCAAAGACAGTCAGTGAGAGTCAATTTGACTTAAAGCAGTCTTAGAACAGTGGAGACAGGGATGCCTCAGGGCTCTATACTCGGACCGTTTCTTTGCATTTTGCCAATAACTTAATTAAGTATATTGAGAGTTCGCAGATGGAATCTCGGTGGCCTCCTATACTGATGACACCAATGTCTTGGTTGTCAAGGACAGTTACATTTTACTGGGCCTCCGCGGAGGAGGTATATACTAGAATCGAGTTATGGTCAGAAAAAATTAAATTAAACTTGAATAAAAATGAAACCACGATAATAAACTTTTTGATGAAAACAAACAATGTGGTAGATTTTAAACTATTTGAAGACTCAGAAAACTGCTTGAATCTCAGCAATCAAACTAAGTTGTTGGAAGTCATGTTTGATGAAGACCTTCAATGGTCTCCTCAAATTGAGGAACTGTGTGGTAAGCTATGCAGCAGTTGCTATGCACTCAACTTTATGTCTTAACATTGCAGCTGGAATGTTCTTTTAACATTTTACTATGCAAGTATCCATTCAAGAATAAAATATGGGATATTAAATGCAATCAATCAATTTTTTTCAATTTTTTAGTTGTGGTAATACATACAGAAGCATTTTCACAAGTCAAATATAGTCTACAAGTCAAAATATGATCTAAAGTTCATAAGTATTCAGCAACTTTAGCTTATATAATACATACAAATCAAAATCAAATAATTTCTTTAATTAATAAATACAATGAGACACATAATTCAAATATAAAGATGAAGCCTAAATTTGATGTCTCTTAACTTATTCTAGCAATTTACAGTAACAGGTTTATGACAATACAGCTTTCTATTATTTAATATAAAAAATAAGACGTCTGTGGGAAGATATCGAATTTTTTCAGGAAGCACTGTATGCAAAAATAGTTCTGTTCATTTCTACCTCTTTCAGTACAAGAGTGTTGTGTTACCAGGTTGTTTTTATTCCTGGTACTGTACCCATGAAGGTTATGGTTGGTAGAGTACGAGTTTCTTTTACGTGCTGGAGGCATGATAATATAACTACATGGTACTGTTAAAATTTTATATTATAATATATAGGCGCCTTTGCAACATTCCTTGTATCCCAGGCCAGTTGTAACTCTTATACATCTCCTTGTGATGTGTGGGCAGAATTTCCCCAACACTGTATGGCATAGGAGATATGAGTGTGAAAATAGATATAGTATGCGCTCATTAGGACAGAATCCGAGACGATATTGTTTAAGTTTCTAATGATAAAAACAGTTCTACTTAATTTCTTTGAGAGGAGGGTACATTGTTCTTTTCATGTGAGACCAGCATCAAGATGTACACCTAGGTATTTTACAGGGTCTTTATTGGAAGTCATTGGGCATAATGAGCAGTTCAATATTTGTATTTTAGCATCCTTTACACTAAGTCGATTAGATCTGAACCACTCATTTAATGATCCTGCTTCTAAACTGTGTTCATCATCGGCGCTTGCAAGGGCGACTGTATCATCTGCAAAAAAAAGAAGGTTGCTAGATGGAAGACATATATTTATGTCATTGATGTATACAAGAATTAATACTGGCCCCAGTACTGATCCCAGGGCACTCCGGATTTGACTGAATGAGGAGAAGATATAGATAGATATAATATAGGCAACGTTGCCTCTTGTTGATGTGTTGGGATTTTCGTCCTGTTTTATTAATGAATTTTGTCTAATAGAACCTTTGTATTTGTAAAGAAAGTGTTCCGGAAACGTCCTGTAGACCCTGATTTTGGCTGGTGAGTGAAAAAAATCCTTCTGACTCGTCGTATATTGATAATTTCATTAATTTTCCACAACTGCACTTGCTGATGGTGGACTTTGAACCCTAAGCGGAACAATACATACCAACTTGGAATCATCGCACTGTTGCCAAGATTTTTTGAATTTAGTAAAATGTATTTAAAATGACTGGCAGCAGGTTATGTCGAGTTTGTAACAAAAATATTGGGAAGAAACTTAAATTAAACTGCGGAAGGTGTAAAGACTACTTTCATCTTGAATGTGGTAAAGTCTCAGAGGTTGATGCAAGACTCATGCAACAAGAAAAAACACCATGGAACTGCCAAGATTGTACCAAGGAGGTCTCCGTTAGGCGTTCAACAGTTTATAATATGCATACATCTGAATCCAAGGGAATTAATGAACTGAAATCCATGCTTAAGGATTTGCAAATGGAAGTCAGGGAAATGCGGAATGCCATGGACTTCTTAAACGAAAAATACGAGGAAGAAAAGAAAAGGTCAAAGATCATGTCTGAGATATTTACCGAGATATCAAAGGACAACCAATTATTAAAGGAAAAAGTTCAGAAGCTCGAAACCGTTTTGAACGTCCAGCAGATTAGTAACATTAAGAATAATCTTTGTGTAACTGGATTGGTCAAGAAAGATGAAAAGGTCAATATCAAGAATAGGTTATGTAAACTTTTTACCTATTTAAATACTGAGACATTAGAAAGCGATTTCGAAAATGTTAGACATTTTGAAACCACGAATGGCCCGAAAATACTGGTAACACTTAGGAATTCGGAAACTAAAGAGCGAATCCTGAAGGATCGCGCTCAAAAGGGGCGAATCACCCTAAGATCAGCCGGACTGGGAGAAGAAAATACGAATATTTATATTAGTGAAGAACTTACAAAAGAAGCTTATTCGCTTTTCAAATCTGCCAAGAATTTAAAGAATAAAGGATTTAAATATGTTTGGCACAAAAATGGCAGGGTTTTAGCACGCAAACAAGACGGTGACAATGTTATTTTTATAAAAAATGAAAATTTTTTAAAAGAAATGTTAGTATAAATTTGTAAACCATATACCATTTTTTTTCCTTTTTTATAGATCTTTTTGAAATTACCTTGTAAAATAAGAATGTATTGTAGGAACAATAATTTATTTTTACCTTTTCAATCCTAACATAAACAATCTAAAAATAGCACATATAAATATACGGTCATTGTTGCCTAGTATAGAGGTAGTAAAAAATATAATTATCGATTTGGGATTGGATATTTTGGGGGTCACTGAAACTTGGCTTATGCCTAATATAGTCGATGCAGAGGTGTTTATAGCTGGTTTTAGATTCACTTACAGAAATTTTAAAACCTTTGAGCTTGCGGCTTTTAAGTCGGATTTAACAAATTTAAATTGGGCTGCAATTTTAGATATTCCTATTATTAGCGAAAAGATAAATCACTTGACACAAAACATAATTTCTCTTTTTAATGTACATGCGCCGCTGCGTAGCGTACGCGTTACAAGACCTAAGTCACCATGGTTCACGGACACTTTAAAAATCATGAAAAAAGAACGAAATAAATTATTGTCAAAGTATAAAAAAACACGTTCAGCCACTGACTGGTTGGCATATAAAGAACTGAGAAATTTTTTCACTCAAGCTCTGCATAACGAAAAAAAGGCATATATTGATTTCGTGTACCGCAATAAGAAATCTAAGGTTGTTTGGCGGACTCTCTCTCAAATGAACATATATAATAAATCAAAAAACAATTATGATTTACCCAACACGTTAAAGAAACCTCATGTAATTAATCAGTCTTTTATTGATTCAGTAAATGCCATTGCACCCCCTGTTGATGAAGACTTGGTAAATAACTACCTAAGTAACAGGACTACAAATAGTGTGTTTTCATTGATGCCGATTGAGGACGCCGACGTGTTAAATGCTATACAGGGTCTGACATCAAATGCGTCTGGGTCTGACGGGATATTTCTTGAAATTATTAAGTTATGCTGCCCTGTAATTTTACCCTTTTTAACTCATATTTTTAATTTTTGCATAGTAGGTTCTGAGTTTCCCGATGAGTGAAAAACTGCTTTAGTTTTGCCTCTTCCCAAAGTGACTGATGTCAAAAGTGTGTCTGACTTAAGGCCAGTCAGTTTGCTACCCACTGTGTCTAAGCTGTTCGAAAAAATTATTTATCACCAAGTTATGAATTACATAATTGATAATACTTTACTGCCCGAGTCTCAGTCCGGGTTTCGAAAGCATTACGGTACAGTCTCTGTTCTACTTAAAGTCTTGGATGATGTTATTCGGGCAGCTGATCGTGGAGAAACATCTGCGCTGGTACTACTAGACTATAGCAAGGCGTTTGACACGCTAGATCATCGGCTCCTTTGTGCCAAACTGCATCATTACGGTTTCACCAATCCTACGGTAGAATTTTTTAGAAAATACTTATCCAACCGTTTTCAAAGCGTCTTTATGGAGGGTAAGAGATCTGACCCAATGCCAATTAGTAAAGGGGTGCCCCAAGGGTCTATCCTGGGGCCTTTGCTTTTTCTTGTTTATACCATTGACATGGATCGCGCTGTCACAGACTGTGATATTCAACGGTACGCTGATGATACGCAACTGCGTATCAGCTTCGAAAAAACTAATGCAGATCAAGCTTCTCAAAAACTTAATGGCTGTCTGGATGACATTTTTAGTTGGTCAAGTAAAAACGGTTTGAAAATAAACCCTTCAGAATTGGCTATTCTGTTTTTTGGGCCAAATAAGGATTGGGCAAACAATACTCTCACTTTTAGGATGGACAACGTGGTAATTCCTAATGTAAAAGAGTACACAAATCTAGGAGTGTTTTTTGATTCGGATCTTAGGTTTAAAACTCATGTTGGTAAGATTGTTCAGAAATCAATAATTTCTCTAAGAAAGCTTTACAAAAATAGGGATGTTTTGGGTGAGTCTTTGAAAAAGCGGCTATGTGAGTCTTTGGTTCTCTCGCATTGTAACTATGCATATATTGTATATGGACCCTGTCTGGATGCTCAATGTAGAAGTCGGTTGCAGAGAATTCAGAACGCATGTATCCGCTTCATCTATAACCTCAGAATGAGAGATCATGTGACTCATAGATTGTCCACTATGAAGTGGCTAAACATGCGGGATCGACTAAAATTGCACCTCGCCTGCTTTCTACACAAAATACTTGAGAGTGGCTATCCCCGGTATCTTCGGGAAAAATTAGCCTTTCGATCTTCCACTCATGCCAGATTTACCCGTCACAACGATCAGCTTGATATACCTTTGCACCGAACCGCCCTCTTTGAACGATGTTTTTCTTATGTGATTCCCAAACTATTTAATTCGGATATAACAAGTAATTTTGTGAATTGTCGATACCTGTTGTTTAAAAAGAAATATAAAAATTACTTACTTATCCAATATTAAGACTACATATTTATTGTATTTTAGTTTTAGATATATTATTTACTGTGTATTCGGTAAGGCTATTTGTTATAGTGTTAGTTATTGCTATGTTATTAATTTTATTTCAAGATACATTTAACTATATTATAACATTGTAATTTGTGTTAAACATGCTCGGTTAAGAAAACAGCAATGCTGCCCTTCGCCGAGTAAAAAAATAAAGACGTTTCTATTCTATTCTATATTATACTCCACTAGTTTGGTGAGCAGGAGTTCGGGATATACAATCAAAGGCCTTCCTCAAGTCAAAAATGGTGCTTGAGCTTTCTTTTTATTTTTAAAACAATCCTGGATGTAGTTGGCTAGTGAGCTGATATCTGATGTGGTAGAAACGCCAGCTCGGAATCCAAATTGTTGTTTGATTAAAAAGTTGTTGGACTCATCAAGAAACAAATCAACGATTTGTTTCTTGATGTTGGTTTCAAAAATGTTTCCAAATACTGATATTGACCTATAATTTCTCCACTTCATCACAGTCACAGTGTTAATATATCGGAACTGTTCGTGACAGTTTAAATGTGTTTGGATGCATAGTAAAATCTCAGGTCATATCAGTTTTTCATATCAACATTCAATCGCTAAGAAATAAAATTGGTGAAATTGAGGCCTCGATCAGCCAGAATCAATATTCTGTTATAGCTTTTTCTGAGCATTGGCTTTTAAAGGATGAAATAGAAAATATATACGTCTGCCTCATTCCATTTGAGAAAAGAGAGGATACATGGAGGAAGTTATGTGTTGTCAGGGATGGTCTGGGATCAATTCCTCTTAAGGATATCTGTGAACTATCTTTAGAATTACATTGTGAACTTTCTGCTGTACAATTATTAAACACAAATATTGTTATTATAACATTATATAGATCACCTAGTGGTAATTTCAACATATTCATTGATATAATTCCACAGGTATTTCTTAGGCTTAGTAATAGACAATTTGAGGTCGTTATGGTCGGGGATTATAACATAATTTTTTTTTTCAGGCGATAGAAATAACACAATAATAACATAAATAAATACCCACAATAACAGCTAGTACAAGAGCTGATAATTGTTTAGACAATATTTTGGCTAACTTGGAGAGTAATAAGTTTTCTACCCATGTTAGAGATCTGGCACTCTCTGACCACAATGCAATTGAAATTTGTATTAACATAGAAATAAAATGTGAGGGCTTAATTGTTTCAACTTATAGACCTGTTACGGAGGTGGGTCTAGCGACATGTTCAAACTATAATTTTTTACTTTCTTTTTAACAACTCTTTATCTCTAGATACAAAATGTCACTTATTCACTCAGTCTCTTGTAACTTGAAAAAGCATTTCCCATTAAAAAACTTAACTCTAATAAATCCAACATTAACTAGTTTACTCCTGACTTACGGGATATGAGGGGAATATTAAACTTTTTAAATTCATTTTACCAAAAATATCCTACTGGAGCTAATAGAGAAGTTTTTCATAATTATAGAACAGCCTATCTTTTTAAAATAGATGAAAGTGAAAAACAAGCTAATATAAATTATATCAAGTCCAAAATCAATAAACCTAAGACAATGTGGGATGTTATAAATAATTTTACTAAAAAATTCCAAAAAACTATCTCATCATTAAATCCATCCGAGCTTAATACATTTTTTGCTAACATCGCAAATAAGATTGTTTCTTCTTTGCCCACTAAAAGGAAGTATTTCTCTGAATTTATGAAAAATGTTCCGAGAAATTTAAATTTTTTATTTTCTCCTGTCTTGCACGTGAGAGTAAGGGAAGTTGTCAGTAATCTAAAAAACTCAGGTAGCTGGTTACGGTTTTAATACTAAAATTTTAAAGAGGGTATGAAATTTGATAATAACACCTCTCACTAAATTATTCAATGAATGCATTACAAGCAGTGTGTTTCCTTCAGACTTAAAGATATCTAAGGTGATTCCTATATTGAAGAACGAAACCCCTGAGCAGGTCGATAATTACAGACCTATTTCCATTATCCCTCTGCTCGGAAAAATCCTAGAAAAGATACTTACGGATCAGATTTGTTTTTATTTTAAGGCAAATGGTTTGTTTACCTGTAGTCAATTTGGTTACAGAAAGAATAGATTTGCTGAGTCTGCTATTACTACTTTTGTTGACCTCATTGCTGGGTGTTACAAAGACTGTCTGTGTGTGGGTTCACTTTTCTGTGACTTGTTGAAGGCCTTCGCTTGCGTCTCTCATTTGATTTTGCTATCTAAGTTGAAATCATATGGCTTTGACATTTCTAGCTTGAGTCTTCTGAGCTCATATCTTACAAATCGGAAACAGACTGTTTTTTTCAATAACAAATTTTCAGACTATGAAGACTTGCAGTGGAGTCCCGCAATGCTCGGTTCTGAGTCTGGTGCTCTTTCTTATTTATATTAATGACATTTCGGAGGGAATACCGGGCACAGATCTGATCCTATACGCTGACGACACCACGGCTGTAACATCAAGCAAAAACTTAAATGAAACTTTGGCAAATATTGAGCAGGCGCAGTCGATCGCCTCTGACTGGTTCCAGAGTAATAATTTAGCATTTAATAATGACAAAACCCCTAAGCTTATTTTCTCTCAGAGGGGACAGTTCTTTTGAAAAGACCACCACCAAATTTCTTTGGATCCACTCTTAACATGGGAATCCCATACTCAGATACTCTTAAGTGCAGTGTATTGCCTTCGCTATTCGTTTAAGGCAGTTGATCTGAAAACCAGCCTCACTGCCTACTATAGTCTTTTTCATAGCAAAATGTCCTATGCTATTTTAGCATGGGGCCATTCGGCACATGCTGACTTAATTTTTTCCATCCAGCGTAGAGCAGTGAGGGTGGTTGCTGGACTGGGCTACCGTGAAGATGCCAGATTGGGTTTTCGAGAGTTAGGTATAGTTACTCTACCTTCAGTATATATTTATAGATGTCTTTTACATGTAAAGGAAAATACTTATAACCTTCAGAATCAAAAACATAATTATAATACAAGGCATGGCGATGATATAGCTCTTGATTATACTCGAATTTATAGGAGTAGGTATTCTATAAATTACTATGGTCCTAAATTTTATAATAAGCCTCCAACTGATATTAAGTCAATAGGTGGAAGTGGGTTTAAAACCAAATTAAAAAAGTTATTGCTTTGTTTGTTATAATTGTCCAAATTATCTTAAGGCCATCTTGAAATCAATGTTTTTCGTCAAGTTTCTGTATTGTTAGTCTATATATGTATTTTTTTTAATTAAGTATTGTTTTTATATTTTTACATTTATTACTAGATTTAAGAATTTTTATACTGATTTTTAAGACTGCTTTTGCATTATTTTATTGACCTGTGTAACTTCTTGTATTGGCACCAATAAATTATCTATCTATCTATCTACTTTCTTTAAATACATAGGTTAATGATTATTAACACAGAGGATAAACGATAATTTTCTTAAATGTTTTTACTATTTTTGAATTAAGTTCATATGTATCTTTACTTGGGCTATTTTTTAGTCTGTTAGTGATATCTCTTAGCTCATTATAGGAGATCTCGAGCAATTTAAATTGCTTTTGAATTTTGATTCTCATATTTTTGACATATGAAATAGGGTTTATTGTGGAAGGAGACAGATTCTTTGCTAAGGGTTCTGCAATGTTAGAAAAATAATTATTTTATTAAAGTCAATTGCATTTAATTTATTTTAAGTTACTTGGGCTTAAGTTGGGTTATTATTTCTGACGACGTCCCAAGCACCCTTTTGTTTATTAGACGACTGAAGTATAAATCAATTTATAGATCTCCCAATGGTGATTTTGATAAGTTTATTACAAGTTTAGCCTTAATTTTAAATAAACTTGATAATTCCAAACATATTGTTGTGACAGGAGACTTCAATGTTTATTTTAACACTGAGGATTCCAAAGCTCTTGAGGCATCTAACCTTTTTCGATCCTTTAATCTGCATGGTGTTGTTTCTTTTAACACGCGAGGTGAAAATTGTCTTGACAACATTTTCACTAATATGCCAATGATATGCTGCTTGATAAATCTTCACCACATATCGGACCATGATGGTGTTTTGGGAGTTTGCAATATACTCAACAAACGTAAAAGCAGTAAATTACAGGCCAATTACTGATGAAGGGCTTTTTGCTCTTTATAACAAAATAGAGAGTGAATAAAACTAAAATTTAGGAGATTTGTTGACACTATCCTCGATGCGGTTGAGGTTTGTTTTCCTCTCACATCTAAACTAATTAATACAAGCAGCAATAAATCCAAAGTTATTTGGTTCTACAATAACTTAAGAGATATGCGTGAATGATTAAGTCTTCTTGTGGATTTGAACAGCCAAAATCCCTATTTAGTTCCCGCCGAAACAGTGAGGAAGTACAAGAAGGCATACCATAATGAGATTTCAAGGTCGAAAGTAACTGCTCACGATAACTTCATTACTACTGCAGCAAATCCCCAGTCAGCCATGTGGAAGGTTATTAAAAACAATCAGCCATCCATCCCTTCTACTCTTTCAGAAAGCTTAAATGCTGAAGCAATCAACAACTATTTTCTGATGTTTCTAATTTAATTATTCAGTCTTTACCAGCCTCCAATAACCAGTTCTCACAATACCTTCAACAATGTAGAGAAAATTGTTCCTTTAACTTCGATCAAATTACCTATAATGAAGTTAGACAGATAATTGGTGACATAAGAAATAGTAGAGCTACAGACTGCTACAACATAAATAATAAAATAATAAAAACCTTAAAAAAATATGATAATATATCCCTTTACCAGACTTATAAACCAAGCCATAGCACTCTAGGTTTTCCCCCAAAGTACTCATAATAGCAAAAGTTGTCCCTATCTTTAAAAATAAGGGCTCTCCAGATTATCTCACTAATTATCGCCATATCTCATTGCCACCGATCCTATCCAAGGTGTTTGAGTCCACCTTAAAAGCACAGATTACAAGACACTTCGAGTCAAATAACCTCTTTTTCCAACAGCAGTTTGGTTTCCGTAACAAAAACTGCTCATGCTATTGAATGTCTTGTGAGGCATGTTATTGAGAGTTTTGAGAATGGCTGCGATACTTATGCCTGCTGTCTAAATCTTACAAAGGCATTCGATTGCGTTTCTCATGAGACCCTACTCAAGAAACTTCCTTATGGTTTTCAGCCAGAGAGCATAGGTCTCCTAAAATCATATTTATCTGATAGGACTGAGATGAATTTTCTGGGGGTAATTATAGATACTGTGCTATCATGGAAAAACCATGTAATGCAGCTTGGTAGGAAGCTATCAAAGTCCACTTATTTGATCAGGAACCTGGCTAAGTGTGTATCTACTGGAACTTTTCTGGCAGCCTACCATGGCTACTTTGGCTCTCTCATGTCTTATGCCGTACTAGAGTGGGGTCATTCTCAACATGCTAAGTTGATTTTTAAGCAACAAAGAAGATGTGTAAGGCTTGTAGCAGGGCTGAAGTACCGGGATGACTGTCGGCAGAGTTTTATTAGATATAGGTTAATGACTCTTCCCTGCATATACATCTTGCAGTGTCTTTTGCATGTCAGGCAAAACCTTCAGTTTTTCATCTCGCATCACGATTTACATGACTATCAGTCAAGGCATGGCACTAATCTAATAATTAACCATCTCCGCCTCACTAGGGCCAGGGAGGGCACTAACTATTATGGTCCAAAGTTTTTTAATTGCTTACCCTCTGATATTAGAGCCTTAGAGATGAACACCTTAAAAAAATACCTTCTGCAGAATGCTTTTTATATTTTTGAGGAGTATTTCAATAGTGGCTTACACTTTTAGTTTCGCTTACTGCGTTTTTTTAAGTGTTTATTATTTTCTAATTGTATTTTATTAGGTTAGGTGCATTTGAAACTTTTTAGCATTATACACTGACTATTGTGCATCAATTTTCAGAATTTTTAGAATTGTTATGGAGTGTTTGACTGCAAACCTATGCATTTTACTTTTGTACGTTTGTAAGAAATGTTTTTGTGTTGGTTTTTTAAAATTATTTTTAAAAATGTCTTACATACCTACATTTTTATATAGTATCGTGCTTAAATCAATATGTAGGGATTATTTTCTTTTATAATACATTGTCATTTATTCATTTATTGTTATTTTGACTTGTGTAAATGCAATTTTATTGTGTACTGACATCAATAAAGATATATTTATCTATCTATCATTTGCTGCCTTTTTTGCATTCTTGATCTTATTATTGTAAGACTTCCTGAAATTTTGAATGATTTGAGTTGGTTCTGGGACTGGGGTGTGAGCCCCTCTATTCAAAGAGTCTTTATTTTGCAGAAACATGCTATGCGTGATTGAGTTTCAGAGAATCCTGTAGGGATGCCTTCAAAGGTTTGGAGGTTCTGGCAGTTGCTGATATCTATATTTATGAAGTGTGTTGTTTTGTTTATCGTAACAGATCCATTTTTCAAGAAGTGAGATCTGCACATGATTAGGACATCAGAGGGAAAACTCTTTTGTTAACCGAAGCACATCGCTCAGCAATAACCTTAATTTAAAATATGTGTGTTATATTGACTAAAAATTTATAATAGATTGCTATTATTAATAAGAGAGATTAGAAATAAACATAAGTGCAAAAAGTGTATTTATGACAACTATACACGGCTTAAAGGGTTTTTTTAAACTTATATTGCTGTTTGTATACCTAAATTTGCAAATAATCTGAAAAACTGTCTTGACTTTTAATAATTTCTATTGTATAAAATTTCCTTTTGTGTTGATTGTGTTGTGATACAATTTAATATGATGTTTAGAGCTATGTTTAATATATATACTTTTTCCCTTGTGCATATACATATGTCCCACATCTAGGTGCATTCTATAAGAAAACTTTATAAGTCCTTATATATTTATTCATGTTGTATACAATAATTACTGTTTAATGTAATGAAAATTTGTTAATAAAGAAAGAAATAACTTACAAATAGAATAAAACACACTAAAGTACAACAAAACAAACAACTACTTATATATATTTGTACGACACTATAATGACGTTAAGTCTCACGTGAATAAACATGAAACAATATTCTCCAGCTCGGATCGAACCCGGACCGCCTGAGTGGGAGGCCAGACTAAAGTTTGGGCTAGCTATGGGTTCCTGTTTGTCACCATTTCTGAGTGAGGTTTTCATGGATAATTTGGAAAACAGGATAATGAAAAGTTATTTTGCCTCCTTCCTAACAGCATATTAAAAGATATGGTGATATTTGTATTGTGTGGAATGGCAACAGACAACAGTTGGAAGAGTTTTTACAGTTTGTTAACTCGTTGCATCCTAAAATTGAGTTTACATTGGAAATGGAAGATGTAGGGAAACTACCGTTTCTTAACCCTTTGCTATCGAGGAAACACAGTAGGATAGAGTTTGAGGTTTTCCGGAAAGCATCATCCACAGATAATATTCACTGTGCTTCAAACTCTCTTTACACACATAAATTCGCCGCGTTCAACTCTTTTTTCTATCGGTTGTGTCATTTTTCATTGTCAAGGGAAGCGTTTCATAAGGAGCATGATATAATGTAGATTGATGATGAACAACGGTTTTCCTTTGAAGTCTATCAACAAATTATATTATAAATTTATAAACAAGTACAAAATGTCCTTTAATGTCTTATCTTATCTTGCTCATGCCCACTAGCAGTGGACCCTTGGCGTTGCTGCTCGGCAATTGCCAGCACCATTTGATGGCAACCAGGACTTTATCTGGCACTTAGGGCCATATCATGGCTACCGACTTGGGCTTGTCGGGTAGTTAAAGTGCTGTAGAGTGTGGAATATATTGTATTCGTTTCCTTATAGTAGCTGAAGTCACCGTTATTCTGCAACAAAGGTACAATGGAAAAAACGTCACACACACTTATATTTACACACAGGAGCTGGAAGGGAAAGCTAAGGTAAAACTAAGCTGAGCATTAAAGGTTAATTCTATTAAGTTTCATAAAATACATTATTACCCTGATTAACTTTTCTTTCAAGTTTGATAGAATTGTGTACATTGAAATAGGAGCAGGTAGGTTTAAATCTAGACTTGTTTGGTAAATATCGTAAATTGGATTGTAATTGATAGGACATGAATGACATAGAACAGGTGTTCCCCAGTTGAGCAATGGCCTGTGCGCATTCTAATTATCGTTGTAATATGTCTTCTATTTTTATAAGGAAACTTTGAAAACCACGGCCTACTTGGAAATAAGGTTTGTACCCTTGAGTATTGATGTCCCTTACCCACAATTATGTCTTTCTATTCAGATTTAAATTTTTTTTTTATTTTCGCCCTAATATTGGTGCTAATTTCTTCTATATCAATTGACATTTTTTTTGGAATGTTTAAGATCCTACCTATGTTGGCCAGAGAGTCAGCCTGTTCGTTACCAGAAATACCAGAGTGCCCAGGAATCCATGATAAACGGATGTCAAAACCATTATTATTTGCTGAAATTAATAGGCTTTTAGTTCTAAGGGACCAGTAGTCTGCTGTGGCATTAAGTAAACCTTTATTAATTTTTTTCTTCTTCACTTCACTTTCAGAATCCGTGAAAATTATTGATCTTTTTATGCGTTTCTCAATGACTACTTTAATTACATCATGAACTGCTATGATTTCGGCTTTACATATCGAAAGTAATTCTGGCAACCTTGTCAACCAAATCTAAAACCTATGTCAGGGATACTCAAACCATACCCGGTCCTCAGATCTTTCTTGGAGGCATCTGTGTAGACAAATGTAAAAGAATTCTTGTATTTTTCTGTTTCTGATAGATATATAGATAGTTTTTTAACCTATTTTCCCCTTTTTTAATTTTAATATTAATCACTCTGATAGGAGCATTTAGAATGTCAAATTCAAATTCGTAACATGGTAAGTTATTGCCTTTGTAGAACTTATTAAAATGTGGAAAAAAATCACCCAGAGCTGCTACTATGTATGGAATTTTATCGTCTCTACCTAAGTGGGGTCTATATAATATTATAAGTTGTAGCTTAGAAATAAGCGTAATTAGTGGGTGGTTTTCTATGATTACAATTCTTGACAAGAATTTACTGGCAAGCATTCGCCTTCTCTGTTCTAGGTCCATCATAGCAGATTCGCCCAACAGCGCGGCTCTAGGGGTAGATTTCATACAACCCAGACACACTCTAAGGCCATGGAAAAATACTATGTCCATATCATTTAAATATTTTTTATTTGTAGGTTTAATAAAAATGGAGCCAAAATCTAAGTGTGATCTTACTGGGGCCTGGAAAGCTATCAAGAGGATGTACGGGTCCGCCCCCCACCAGACTCCGCTGACAGCCCTCAGGACATTAAGAGATTTTTTTGCCTTATGTAAAACGTTCTGTATATGTGACCTCCACTTTAAGTTTTTTTGTAATATGATCCCTAGGTATTTAACCTCCTCTTTGTATTCTATATTGTTGTTATTTATTTTAATACATGGGGGTTGAATCATTCTTTTTCCTTTGGTGAACCAAATTGCTTCTGATTTATTAGCTTCCAGAGCTAGCTCATTTTCTGCAAAAAATCATTAATTTTGGACAGCGTGTGATTTATTGTATTAACCATTTTTTTATGTTTATTTTTATATTTATATTTTATTTATTTATGTTTCCACCCTTACAAAAAACTTCCAAATCATCAGCATAATCAATAACTTTTGCTTGCCCTAAGTGTTAAAAAGTTCCGTTATATAAATGTTAAACAGTAAAGTGCTTAAAGGGGATCCCTGTGGTAACCCTTTTGTGGCCAAAACAGGACCCAACATTATTACCCCTTGTGTATAACAATCTATTTTTCAAAATTTGAAATATAAGGTTATTAATTTCTATTGGAATATTTAAACTATGTAATTTATCATAGAGTTTGTAAATGTTGACTCCATCATAGGCTGACTTAATATCTAAGAAAACAGCTATGACACTTTCTGATTGGTGGAAAGCATCCTGTATATAGGTTGTCAAATATGCTATTGATAGGGTGAAAAGGTGGCATTACGTTCCAGACTCCAATCTAAACGGTTTTTAATCATAATTTCGAGTATTTTCAGGCCGCAGGCCGATAAAACTATTGGTCTATAACTTTCTGATAAACTTGGATCTTTATTTGGTTTTAAAAGAGTTATTATGTTAAACTTTTTCCATTCACTAGGCAACCTATCCCCATTAAGGCATTTGTTTAGGATGTTTAAAAATATTTGTTTTGCCTTAAGTGGCATAGTCTTAAACATAATATAGGACAAATCGTCAAGTCCAGGAGCAGCTGCTTTTTTTTTGTTAGTTAGAACATTATTCATTTCGTGCATAGTAAAATGAGAGGTATTTTTATTTGTAAGTAACAGTTGAAATGTTGGATCTATATCTGTACCAGACATTCTAAGCAAAACTTCTTGTCTTATGTTATCGGAAGTAGTATAATTATTGGGTTTAACTTTATTGTTTGAAAATTTTTTTAATTTGTTCCAAATGTACGTAATGTTGGATTCTTTATTAAATGTTTCACAAAAATTTTTAAACTTTGGGTTATCAAATAATTTTATTGAATTTTTTCTCTCATTTGTCCATCTGTCACAGTCATTATCCCACCATGGGGACCCAACCTTCCCTATTACTCCGCAAGTCTTAAGAGGAATGCATTCATCTGCAGCTAAATTTATAATTTGCACAAATTCGTCATAATTTAAATTTAAGTTTTTATCATGTAATTGTATTAGGACTTTATCATAATATGTTTGCCAATCTGCTTTATTGAAATTTCTTATTTTGTATGTACCTGTAAAAATTTTATTTGACTCAGAATTTTTAATATTATATTCCAAAAAGGTTGGAAAGTGATTACTGTTTCCATTGTCTTGGATAACCCCCCAAGATGATTTGACTGCTAATTGGAAACTTATTATTGTTATGTCAACAGCACTAGAATTATTGTTAGGGTTTTGTAGGAGGGTTACAGAGCCATCATTCATAATTACTAATTCATTGTCCATTGCAAAGTCACAAATCGCTTAACCTCCTCTGTTAGGGGGGGCATTATCCCACATTGGATGATGGGAGTTGAGGTCACCTGTAATAATTTATTTATTTTTTGGAATACCCTCAATTAAAGTTTGGAGTATATCATTATTAACTTGCGAATTATCATTACTGTAAATATTTAAGATATAAATTTCACCTATTTGGATTGTCACTGACTGTATATTGTGTGATAGAAAACTTCCTATTTTGCTAAATATAATATTGTTTTTGATACAAATGGCTACGCCAGCATATCCATCATTCCTATCCTGTCTAACAATTTTGTAGGATTTTAAGTTAAAGTTTTGATCTGATTTTAACCAAGTTTCATTTAAACATATAATATCTGGATTTTCCGTATGAGCTAAGGATATAAGGTTGTCCCTATTTGACTTAATACTTCTAATGTTCCACTGTATAAGTTTTATTTTTTTATTTACTATTTTTATATTTTATTTAAGAGTCTGAGTCCTCATCCAGTTCCATTTCAGGCCCTGGATCCTGACGAGACATCAAGATATCCTTAATTTTATTTATGTTGTCTATGGAAGTGTTCATTATGAAGTCTATGCAATGTTTTAATTCAGTGTTTTTATAACTATGAAGTGCACTGTCAGGCATGTTATTTTCTTTTGTTAAATTTGTGTAAGGTTGATACATACTCTTTTGTGAATTAGTCTGTTTTGATGTGGAAGTGCCTAGCTGGCTATTGGATCTTGAATTAGGGTTAAATAAGCACGCTTCATGAGCATTTTTATCATAACCTTTTTGAATGATTCTTTTTTTATTGTTATTAGCTGCTACTGTTTGAGAGTATAAACGTTTAATTGTGTTGTTATTTGGGTAATGAGTCCTTCTTTGAGAAGGAGTTGTTTGACTTGATGAAAAGTCTTGTGATTTTGAATTCTCTGTTTTTTTTAGTTTAGCTGGGAAGTCGTTCGGATTGTATATAAATTCCTTTGGATATATATGTTTTTTTGCAGTTTTCATTAGCGTCATAAAATGTTTGATTTTCAAAAGCCATTAGTTCTTTAATGTTTTTTTGACGGGTATATTCAGGGCATTTTTTGGAAATGGACCTATGATTTTCTTTACAGTATAGACATTTAGTGTCACACGTAAAATTTGTGTCATCTTCTGTGTGTTTATCTTCCTCTCCGCAGTTGAAGCACTTTTGTTTACCCTTGCAATTATTCTTAGTATGGCCAAAGCCTAAACATCTAAAGCATTGAGTCACAGGGGGTATGTAAACTTGCACTGGCCGTTCAAGGCGATAAAAATTTACTGATCTAGGAAGATTAACACCGTTGAAGGTAAAAAGAACAGTACCCGTAGGTTCATATGATATTGATTTATTATTTTCATTTATTACTTTTCGGTTTAATCTCCTTACAAAAATAATATTTTAATTTCCTGGCCCGAATATGAACCAGCATAACAACATTTTAAAAGTTCCTCTTCAGTTAAATCACTATCTATTTGCCTACAGATACCCTTACATGTGACAAAATTGAAAGGAATAAATAGTTTATAACCTTTCTCTTTTAAAACTCTATTTTTTACAAAGTCGTTAGCCGATTGTGAGCTAGTAAATTCAATTGCTATTCTATTCAAACCTTTGTTGTTGATTTTTTGACCTTATTGAGATTTAAATTAAAAATATCTCTGGCTATCTTAATATTATTGGCCTTGCCTATATTAAATCCTACTTTATCAGTAGATTCCAGGTACACAATAAAAGAACCAGTATCAGAATTCGAGTAAAAAATCTCCGGTATTTCTGGTTTTTTGCTTGAATTGTTTATTTCTAAGACGCTGGTTTTATCCGGGGGGACACCCCCCCCCCCCCGGGTCAGCCATTGTAAAAGCCGTTATACAAGAATTTTATGAGTTAATCCGAGTAATTATATAAAAGAAAACAAGCCAACCATGCAAAGCAAAAAGCTAGTTTAGGAACGTAAAAGCTAATGTTTCAAATGCTCAGCTTACCGTATAGACTAGACAACACAAGTAGGTTAGTAAGAGACTTCACTTGAAGACGCAAGCCGACACGACGCTGCTTCGACCACGTTCTCCACAGCACTGTCCTTTAATGTCATACATTCAAAACTTAGGGATGAGTCAAATATTTTCAAGTGCATTACTTTTTTCGGAAGTATTTCTCCAAAATTTTTTAAAAAATATCAACATTTCATTCAAAACAGTAAATAGTCTCAAGAGACATTTAGTAAGGACAAAAGACACAACCGATAAACACACAATTGACAAACACAATTTTTTACAAGGGTGAGAGAACATTTGAGCCTTGTCAACAAATTCAGAAATACCGATGTAACTGAAACTCTTTCAGCTTTTGCCAATTATTTGTTAGAGTCAGGTCATAACATCCATTTCTAACGTTGATGTTTTACATGAATGTCCTAAGGGGAAAAAAACTTGACCTAGAAAAAATGGAAATAACCAAAGCTATAAAAAGCCCTATTCTCATTCAAAAACGGTGTTTTTAATTTCGAACCAAGCCTAATATTTAATAATTTAATGTAATAATTATTGTAGGCAACCTTCATGTCATTCATTAATTTATAGAGTTGTAGTGTTTTGTAGAGTTTTTGGTTATTTTCTTTGACCAGCCCAGTGGTCTGTAGGTACTTACTCTGGGCTCCCACTCAGGCGGTCCGGGTTCGATCCAAGCTAGAGACATTAATCTTTTTTAATATTTTTTTAATATCTTATTTTGTTTATTCACTTGAAACAACCTCATTTTAATGTGGTACAAATTTGTATAAGTAGTTGTTTGTTTTGTTGTACTTTAGTGTGTTTTATTGTATTTGTAAGTTATTATTTTAGGATTTTTAAGTGGAATTATTTACTAAGGTTCTCTTTGTTGTTTGTAGGTCTGATGATGCTCGAAAGGGCGAAACACGTGTCATGTTAATAATTATAATTTACTGACACCGAGACTTGAGTCTTTTTCTATATTTGTTATTAAAACTAGGTTTCTTTGAGAAATATGGACAATTTCTTCAATTTTTAGAAAATAAAAAACATTTGTAGGAAAAAATTATAGTGTGCACAAAATTTGTTCAAAAGATAAAAATTTGGTTCAAATTTGCATCAAAAATAGTATAAGTCAAAGTCTCATGGGAATTAGCTAGTGTCAGCCATGGGCGTAGATCTTCAATATTTTTAAGGGGTATATTAAGAGAAAAAATCGTATTTTGAAAACACACAAACCGATAACAGTATAATTGAAAACAGATATAGTTAAGGTAAGTGTTTTGACATGGAAAAATTGTGGAAGTCATTGACGTAGATACTGGATTTTTTCTTTTACCTATATTTTAAAAAACATAAATTTTTTTTCACCATTCATTACTAAAATTATGAGGCAGCCTCCCGAAAACAAAAAAAAATACAAAAAACAATAAGTATCTTTTAATTTTTTTTGCATGTAAAATAATTTTCAAATATACAATGTATTCCAAAAACATTAAACTTGCTTAAAAAACGGTGAAACACGTCAAATTTATTTTATAATTTTGTACGTATAAACATTTTTTTTCACTATGCACTCACGCAGCAAATAAAAATAGAATAACTTTGGCCAATAAGACATCTTTTTAAACGCGTACTTGCTGTGAGTTTTGCCAATCTGTATGATTTATGTATTTACGTATAACGACTTGCGGAGTTGGATTTTCAGATAAAATAAAAATAAAATATGAAATTTGGCCAACTTCAAGGACATCTGTTATGTTATTTTATCTTATTTGCCCGTATAAATGGTCTAATGGGATTCTTTTAATTTAACTCTGTTATTTTTATTGTATGTTATCTGCCTGTATAAATCCAGCATAAAAGGTTGACAGAGCTTCCATGAAAAAAAAAAGAAAATTTATTTCAAAAATATTTTTTTAATGTAAAGCGTTTAGTAAAAAAAAAACGTGAAATATGTTAAATTTCTTTTATCTTTTTTTACATTAATTATTTTCTATATTATACAGGATAGCCCTTCGGAATACAAGCGTCCCCTAAACATACAAATATTTTTTATATGCATAACAGCTCTTTTAGAAACGGTAAAACAGGACAAACTTATTTCTTTTTTTGTATATGAATCCAATTTTTTTGTACATAACAGGTTCACTCTAAGCAGGTGAAACAGCTACCTAAAAACAAAATGAAAATTTTAGGTTAGGTGAAGATATTTTTTTATTTTTGAAAGTGTTAATATTTTAAAAAATAATAAAATAAATATTTTTTGCATATTGATTTAAACTTTCGTTATTAGATGGGGTGATATTGATTCAGACAAAAAAGGTTTGAAATAGCGATTTTGGGGTTTCGATGATAGATAGAATATTTGTTATTTTCAATAAAAATTTGACAGTTGTCAAAGCTAATTTTGGGTCCATGGTGTTTGAAACATATCTGTTTAGGAGTTTACGTCCTACATAATATTTTAGATTTACATGTTTTTACATTTAGAATTGACAGCTGTCAAACTGTTAAAAATCGCAACATGTCATGTCTGAAGCCTTATTTTAAAGTCAAATTATTAATTCAGACTATAGAAGCTATTGTTTCTATCCTGCCCAAAAGGGGCAGTGGTATTACCCTTGATACCAATAATATCTTTGTATACTGATATCCTTTTAGACCAGATATCTTGCCCAGTAGAAGAATACTTTTTTTGAAACCATAAATTTAACGAATAATTTTGGAGAACATTCTGCAGCAAAAGACATTTGTTTGTATTGCATATACTTATTTGTTTTCCTATTTTAATTCTAGGGTTCTTTAGTTTGGTTACATGGACCTTATATTTTGTATTTAGACATTTTACAATAATAGTATCACAACCACTTTTTATTGTCCTGCTGGTTTTTCATGTTTTAGACTTCTTTTGTTTTTCCAGCATTTTGTTGAATTCTAATATTTACTAAGTAAGACTCGGGAGATTTTTAATTTACCTATTTCGCTCTTTATTTATAATGTTTGCATATGATGATAAGGACAGAAATATGTGTAGAAATCATAGTCAGAAGTTTAGTTAAAGTTTTTTTGAAGGCATGAAGATTTATATTAAAAAGATTAAGATTGTTACAATACATATTATTTGTAGTTTTACATATTCTGGAAGAGGACTATTTATTCTGTAATTTGTCTAATGAAAGTCTATATAAAATAGTCGTCGAGTCGAATTAACTCTAACAATTCAGGGCTATCAATGATGCTGTTCACTATTTTAAATAGCATATATATTGTAATGTGGTGGCCAAAATGAGCATGCATAGTCAAATCCCGATCTCACATAACTACAGTATAGAGATTTAAAACATTTTATGACACAAAAATCACCTAAAGTTCTTATAATAAAGCCCAGCATTTTAATAGCCTTATTTTTTATAAAGTATACATGGTAATTAAATTGTGGCTCGCTATCTACATAAAAAACCCCAAAATCTTTTATAAGTATATGTCTTTCTAAGCCTACACTATTGATCTTATAATCAAACATGATACTATTTCTTTTCCTTGATATAGTTAAAAGTTTACACACGTCAACGTTCAGGTTCATACAATGATTTTTACACCATTCTGCTAATTTATTTATGTCATTCTGTAGCTTAAGACAATCCTCTTCATTATAGATTTTAATGAACAATTTCAATTCATCCGCAAATCATAACTTACTACTAAACTCACTGACTAAATCATTAATAAAAACATTAAACAATAAAGGTCCTAAATGTGAACCTTGGGACACTCCTGACGTCACATGGATCTCAGTGGAGGTAATTTTTTTTATTTCATAAATAACTCTCAAACCAGGACAACAATGCTCCATACCTAAACACTCCAATTTTTGAATAAGAATTCCATGATGAACCCTGTTGAAAAAGCCTTGGAGAAATTAGTGTAAACTGACACCCGAGCTCAGACAGAGATTCATCATAGATAGGCTTGTGACTGTAGACCAACCCTTCACAAAGCCGTGCTGGAAGGTCAATATGATACCATGAAATTGAGCTTATTTTATCATTATTAATCGATTTCTAACAGGGATGTCCAGCAGTCTAGAAAACCTGAAAAAGTCAGGCAATTTGATTGGTTATGGAAAAGTCAGGGAATTTTACAACATTTGTGGAGTTTATATTTTAACGGATGAACTGGTAAGATGCGAGCCCTCTCTTCTAAGCGTTGTACCCTATATCTTTATCTAATGTGTGTATTAGCAAAGAAGATGTAAGTACTGAGTGATATAGATTATTAGTAATACGAGAATGAACTATTTTTTGATAGATAGTCGGTGCATATACAAATTCTTAAAAACTAACCTAACCTAACCTTGTCTACTGTAAAAAAATAATTTCAAAGTTAAATAGGTGTATTGGTAATGTTAAAATATTGATACAAAAAATCTGCTCATAGGATTTCTAAACCCCAACACTCCCGAATTAGAGGAACTTTTCTGTCGTTCATTTCATCTTCCGCGTACTTACAAAACTCCTGTTTTTTAGCGATAATGAATTAATTTAGCGACTTGGCTTCCTTTGGATAGAACGTATTAGGTATTTTAGACTTAAACAATTTAATTATACCCTGGTAGTGTTTTTTACTCATCACTTAAAAATAGATTGTACAGTGTTTTTCACTTAATTTTTGACTAAAATTTGAAGTCAATATGATAAGCAGTTTTTAAGCTATGCAATGAACTGATAAACGCACAGACGGATCGACGGAATTGATATAACATATTTTTGCATTTAAGGACGCTATAACGTGAAGGTATGTAAAAGCTGAGAGGGTGACTTTCCAAGATTACAAATATTTTATTTAGACGCCATTTTGTTCCGCCATCTTTAATTAGTACCACACTTTTACTGGGTCATCTGTACACCACAATTATTTATGGTACACAATTTCAAATTCAGTCCAATGAGTAGTTTTTAAATATTTTACTAAACCGCCATTTTGTTCCGCCATCTCGGATTCGTACCAAAATTTGACCAATTAATTCCTACATAATACTTGATTTTTGAGCAAAAAAAAAGACCGACGGAATTGATATACATTTTTTGGTATCTAGGGACGTTAATACGTGAAGATATGTAAAACCTGAGAGGGTGATTTTTCACGATTACAAATTGAATTCGTACCACAGTTTTGCTAGTTCATCAGTATACCACAATTATTTATGGTCCACAATTTGAAATCCCTCCATTGATTAGTTTTTCAGGATGAATTTTTAACTATTTTACTAATCAGCCATTTTGTTCCGCCATCTTGCATTCGTACCAAAGTTTTACCAGTTGATTCTTACATAATACTACATTTTGCAAAATTTGAGATCCGTTGGATATGGAGTTTTTTAGTAAAAATGTTTTTAACATTTCACCAAGCCGCCATTTTGTTTGCCATACTGGATTTTTACTAAAATGTTACCACGTTTGAAGTCAATCGAGTAAGTAGTTTTTTAGCTAGCCGCGAACAGACTGACGGAATTGAGAAAACATGTTTTTCGGCATCTAGAGACCCTGAAATGTAAAGATCGGAAAAATCTCGGATTTTATTTATTTTAATAATTTCTAAAATTATCTTATATCTGCTGAACAATATTCTTTAATTCTTAAAACTTTATACATACAATCAAACAAAAATGGCTAAAAAAGGTAATATATAATGTGAAATCTGATTTTGTTATTTCAGTCCAACATTATTATCGCAGATAAGTTGTATTTTCTAAGCCAAAGGATATACACTTAATATAAGTGTTTTTAATGCTTACTTCTTAATGCAACCGACACAGATGTCTTTTTCTTCCGTAATATTCGTCTTTGTAGTGTTGAACATTTTTCATACTATTTTCAGTTCAGTTTATAAGTAACTCAAAGGTCACAATGTCGATGAAAAGTTTAATGAATTCTATTACAGCTTTCGCTGGAGATTTGAGGTCTGTGTACCTTTGCAAACAGAAAAAAATAAAATTATAGATAAAAAACAAAAAATTACCTTTTCACAGGGATTATAATATAATGAATTGGAAGAACTTGGAAGGCTTAACTGGTTGAAAAACCATACAAATGAGAAAGCGATTTGGGAAGAGTATCAGTCTTTGATAATACATTTAAACAAAAAAATTCAGCTAGAAAAACAACTTTATTATGATAATTTAATGGCCAATTCCACGGATAAAACAAAAATGTCTTGTATTGGTAACAACAAAAAATATCGCATCTACAAATAAATTTAAACTCGAATTAAAAAAACTATTAACAGCTGATGCATTTTATTCCATAAATGAATTTGATGTTGATTTGGGGAACCTTGGATAATGCGTTCAACTAGTATCATTTACGAGCGACCTTCCATTTTGAATTAATAACCAGAAGCGTCTATTCTTAAATTTGACTAATGCTTTGTGTGTGAACTGAAAATTGACTACTTTGTGTATTAATTAGTTAAGTATATGTGACTACTTTGTATATTGAATATTTAAGTATGTGTGATGTAGTTTGTTGATATAAGTCATGTGCTGAAGTACAATTTTATTATTTTTTTGATTTTAATATTATACACCTCTGACTGATTGTAGTTCTTGAAATGTAATATATTTTGAACTTGAATTACTTGTATATTTTTTAAATTTCTCATTTTATCATTTTTATTTCGTAGTGATCTTTTTTTAAAAATATAATCTGCAATTTTATGGGAGAATTACTTTAATCATTACATTTAAATTTTTAATAGTTGTCCTATGAATTACCTCACAGAGGTAGAGAAGTCGACTAATACAATCATGATTTTTTGGGTATATTTAATTGGTTTCCAGCAAAACCATTAAATTTTCTTATCTTAGAATACTCGCTTCATTTCTTTCTCTATAAATGGTTGATTTAGTCTAAGGTAATTAAAAATTGCCTACAAAGTTATAATATTAAACCAAAACAATCTTAAACCTATACCGATTTATTTTTGTTTTTGAAAACATAAAGAACCATAAAAGTGAATTAAGGAAAACAGCTTAACCCGAAATAATTTACAACGTGAATGAACTGTTAAAATTAATTTATTGCATTAAAAGTTTTTTCTTGTAACTAGGACTCTATGGCAGTCATACAGTCATAAAATTTCGTTTTGAAGCTGTACTCATAGAAAGGTGAATTACATTTATTATTCTCGGCCGACGTAGCAAATGGTTGCTCGCTTTTTCGAAGTGTGCATCCAATTGGGATGCTAAAATTTAACGTTTTCAATTCGCGTAGCGTATAATCTTCTCTGAGTGAGTCATACAAAATAGTTAAAGCGGACTGAGAGATAAACTGCTATTATCAAAGCTTTCCTTCTGCCAAAGCTGTGCTATATAAAATGAAACAGTTTTAAGAGATTTTCAATGTGATAACCTAATGGATCAATTTCTTTATGAATAATCTAAATAAGTATATAGGTATGAGGAGGATTGTCAAACCAGAAGTTCTTGAAAGTAAAAGCCTTTCAAGTATTGTTGTATATTTATATTATATGAAAATTTGATTCGATCAGCTAACGTACGTACGAGGACAAGTACACTCTAAAAATATTTATTCGCCAATTACAGAAGCGTCCGGGACTAAACTTGGGCACACAATAAACAGCGCCAGAATTGTAAGTAATATAAGCTTACGTTGTTTAAAACTACTGTGAACTACACGGGTGGCACCGTGGCGGCCGACATCGTAACTAATTTATTATTTATGGCCATCTTGTGAGAGTCGAGACTATTTCTGCTTTCAGGAACGGACATATAAGGGAGATGGGGACCCCGAATATTTCATCGTATAATATGATAATATAATTTACAACTCTTTATTAGACATTTCATTTATCAATTTATTTAGCAGTTCTACTTTTTGGGATAGATTTTCTTTTGATACTTGAGTTTAAGATTGTTTTCATTGTTTACTTCATTATCAGCTTTTTGTTAACTGGCGGCAGATCACAACAAACGACACGGTAGTCACTCAAAAACTTCCGATTTCTACGTTTAGGGCAGCTATCGTGAAAAAACTCTTCACAATTTACACTAATACAGACACTAAAAGTTTTTTTAATGTAACACTTAAAATTTTTTACTTCTCTCGTAAAAGGGAAGTATTGTAATCGTAAAAAAAATCATCCTCCCAGATTTTTTCAGATCTTTACTTTTCAGGGCCCCTAGATGCCGAAAAACATGTTTTCTCAATTCCGTCTGTCTGCTCGCGGTACACCTAAAAAACTATATATCCGATTGACGTCAAATTTTGTTCAAAAATTAAGGTCATATAACAAAATGGCGGCCTAGCGGAATGTTAAAAAAATTATTACTAAAAAATATTTATTATTTATTTTATTTATTTACAAAGTTTAAATTTTATACAAACTAGGAACTAGCATCTTTCAGTCTTTGGCAGTCTTTAGGAATCTTGTAGGATTCAACTGATAAAATTTTGGTATGAATCCAAGATGGTGGAACAAAATGGTGCCTTAGTAAAATATTTAAAAATTACCAGCCTGAAAAACCACTTAAGGACCTGATTCCAAATTATGTGCCATAAATAATTGTGGTATACAAATGAAATAATAAAACACACTAATTCAAGATGGCGGAACAAAATGGCGGTTAAATAAAATATTTGTACTCGTGGAAATATGGCTTTCCCAGGTTTTACATATCTTCACGTTTTAGAGTCTCTAGATGCCAAAAAAAAAGTTTTAGCAATTTCGTCGGTCCGTCTGTCGGCTCGTTTGTCTGTCAGTCTGTCAGTTCACGGCATAGCTTAAATACTACTTACGCGATTGCCTTCAAATTTTGGATAAAAATTAAGGGTCATATGAGGATGACCTGGTAACATTTTGGTGAAAATCCAATATGGAAAAACAGAATGGCTATTTAGTGAAATATTAAAAAAATTATTAAATTTTGCACAAAAATCAAGTATTGTGTAGGATTCAAGTGATAAAATTTTGGTACCAATCCAACATGGCGGAAAATAGTAAAATATTTAAAAATTCAGCCTGAAAAACTACTTAAAGGCCTGATTTCAAATTGTGTGCCATAAATAATTGTGGCATACAGATGAACTAGTAAAACCGTGGTACTAATTGAAGATAGGGGAACAAAATGGCGGCTAAATATAATATTTTGTAATCGTGAAAAAAATAGATTTTCAAGTTTTACATAGCTTCACGTTTTAGCGTCTCTAGATGCCAAAAAATATGTCTGTCAGTTCACGGCATAGCTTAAAAACTTAAATAATCAGCCAGAAAACACTACTTATTAGATTAATTTCAAATTTTGTGCAAGCCCTAAGTGTGGTATAGAGATAAACATGGTAAGGTTGCGGTACGAATTCAAGTTAGCGGAACAGAACGGCGGTCAAATAAATAAAAAAAAAACCAACGTAAAAAAATCTTATTCAATTAATTTTAAATTTTGCAGAAAAATGGAATAGGAATAAACTGGTACGAATTCAACATGACGTAACAAGATGGAGGTGTGTGTTAATAGAAAAACTACTTATTGAATTTATTTTAAATTATGTCCAAAAATCAAGTGTGGCTTAATTAGTATATGATCTAACAAAATGGCGAGGAATAAAAAATAGTTTAAATGTCAGTATATATGTATTACTAAATGTACCGAACTAAATTGGATCACACTTCTCTATTCCTAAAAAAGGAAAGATTCATAACGAGAGAAGTTCCGGGCAAAGGAAATTTACCGATTTTTTACTGTTATTATCAACTTTTAAAGCTGCTCCATCTGAGTGCACTTCATCACACGACGCCATCTTGATGATAATTTCCCTGCGCTTAAGTTAAAACAAATTCACATAATGCGACTCTTCTTGGAAAATCAGTTTCTTTTACATTATGTTTAGGTATGAAATTTATGTTTGCGAAATATCCTGTGAATGGTTGATTTGGACAATCCTGACTCCAAGGCAGCTTGTCTTATCAACATTGTTGGATATGCAGTAACATCCCAAAATAGCAATTTCAATATGTGCATTATAAACAATAAGTTTATTTTTCAGCCTTCTCGCTTAAACTGACCCAAACTTCTTAATATCGTCTATGATCTGGTGTGAGGTTATAGTTCTGGATATCGAATAGTAAATGTATATCGCATGTTCTCGATATCACTATGCTACATTTTGCATAAATAATAAACAAATTAAAATAATCCTCGTGGGTATAATTTAAGCGTTCCGGCAATGATTACTGACAAGTTTCAAATGGTAAATAACAGTGACAGTACTCTAGTATATATTTTGTTCTAACGCCATCATGGCCAACTCAGATTAACTGAACGTACAAAGCCCACTATTCGGTACGATTCGTCCATTCATATGAATGAACGAATCAATGAATGGTTCGTCCATTTCATGCAAGCTTCATCAATTTTTATTTAATACGTTCACATGGATTTCACGCGACTTCAAATGTTTGAAAATACATAAAAATCCCTAAAATTTATTCGGGCGAATGGTTCACCGAAGTCAAAGTCTACTTGATTACCCGCTTAAAGGCCGGGACACACCTATCATGCACCCTTCCGATCCAGCTCCGGCCCGATGTTGCCATAAGAATCGGATCGGTGCTGGATCGGAAAGGGGTGAGCACATATGTCATACACGCTTCCGGCTCTTTTCCGATTTCCGACTCCTTTCCGATTTCCGGCTCTTGCTGACAGTCTCGGTTCAAACAATATCGAGGAAAGTTCTATTGTGCAAAATGTTAAAAAATTTTAGCAACTGCGATTTAGCCATGGTGGCACTTTGTTTAGAAGAAGAGGATGAAGAAAATCGGAGATCTTTCATGGAGAACAACAGAAAACGTAAATTTTGGGTACGTGCTGCTTGGAAAAGAAGATCTGCAGAAGGAGAGTTTTTCACACTTTTACCTCATTTGTTGGACGACGAGGTAAAATTCTACCAATATTTTAGAATGTCGATGACGGCGTTCGACCTGTTGGAACTTAAACTTCAAGAAAAATTGTCTAAGCAAGACACCTATTTTAGAAAAGCCCTCACTTCTAGACATCGTTTGGCAGTTTTTTTGAGGTAAGATACTTAGATTTACTTATGCTTTTATTTTTTTAAAATTAAATTTGAAGAATTGGGGGTACAGTAAAAATAAAGGAAAACAAAACAGTAAAAATAAAGGAAAACAAAAAATAAAGAAAAACATAAATAAAACGATGTATTTATTGCTATGAAAGTTATAACACGGATTTCAACCTTACTTAAATTGATACATTGAAATGTTGCTGTTTTCTTTTGTAGTAATGGCGGGCGATGTTGGTGTTACTTGGCTTGGAAAATGAGGTTCATATACATCTGCACACGATCCATCTTCTTCTGATAGTGTGATCTGCATAGGCGTTGAGGCAGAGGACGTTTGGGCTGATGATGTTGACGGATACACATGCTCATATGTCATTCTTTGTTGACTATTCGCATTAAGCTGCTCCCATTCGTACTCTTGCACTACATTAAAAATCTTACCTTTTGCAGCAAGTAGCCGCATGGGATCGAGCAATTTGAGAGATGGTGCGATTCCGGCCAAAAAGGCATCAACAGGATGTTGTTCAGAATTTTGACTTCTTAAATTTGACTTATTTCTCGATTCGGTTTCTTTCTCAGCCAAAATGTACGCCATTAGCTGAGATGAAGCAGACTCTTGAGATTTCATTTCAGTATTTAGGAGCTTCCGTTTACGTCCTGCATATGAAGGCCTTTTTTCGGCTGAAACTGGATTGGCTGGAGTTGAGGCCTGTGGTAACGGCGAGGATTCTGTAGTCTTTTCAGGTTCATCAGCATTGTTAAAATCTGGTAGTTGCTGCGTGTCCTGGATGGAGTTCTGATCTTGTGATTCATAATCGGTGTCAGGTGCATCATCATCGTCTTTTTCATCCGGAACGTTACTTAATCCTTTCCGCTCGGCGAGATGAGGAATTAAGAAGTCAAGGATAGCCTCATACTTGTACTTAGTGGTTGATGTAGCCGCTTGTCCAGATTTTGTTTTCCTTTTTTGTCGAGCTCTGCGTAGACTGTCTCGAATCCCGTTCCATTTTTTTTTGCATTCGTCCTCTTGACCTGCAACAATTTGTTATATGAAAGTTTATTGTAACAAAAAAAAGATTAAAGATAAAAAAGAGGTTACCAAGAAGAAAGCAAAGTTATGTAAGGTTTAGTCTTGAATATTCATTAAATTCATTGCATTCGTTTCAACAACAAAAATCAATTTTTCATGAAAGTGATCTTAACAACTAGGCCAATGAGGGAAATTTCTCTAAACAGTATTTTTTTTTGAAATCCCTAGATTGTGAGGTGCAGATTAAGGATCCGATTTTGCAACTGCGCGGTAGGTGGGGCAGCACCATCCAAAATGGCAGTTTCCGCCATTTTTTACGTTCTTTGGCTTTGGTTCCGTTAACGAATCCTTAATCTACACCTCAAAATCTAGCGATTCCAAAAAGAATTGCTGTTAAGAGAAATTTCCCATTTTTACCCATTTTCTAAACAGTTTGAATGGCCCAAACCGAGGCGTAAACTACTGCTGAAGGGTTAACACATATTATTTATCAGGTTTCTTGCTACTGGAGATTCGTTCAAGATGATATACTTCAGCTACAGGTTGGGAAGAAGTACTGTTTGTTCTATTGTTCATCATACAAGCAGAGCAGTGATTGAAGTACTTTTAAACGAAGTGATGCCAGTTCCGGATGAGGCCAAGTGGAATGAAATAGCAGCCGAATTTTGGGAGAGGTGGCAGTTTCCCAACTGCATTGGGGCAATGGATGGCAAGCACGTGACGATACAAGCCCCAAAATTGTCGGGAAGTCTTTACTGGAACTATAAGAAAACGTATTCCATTGTTCTTCTAGCTCTAGTTGATCCTTGCTACAATTTCATTTTAGTTGACGTGGGAAGCTACGGAAAAAACTCAGATGGTGGTATTTTGTCAAATTCCAATTTTGGAAAAAAACTATTCCGACATGAACTCAATATCCCAGAGAAAAAGTGTCTTCCAGGGACAGACACGGAACTTCCCATGGTTATAGTCGTCGATGAAGCTTTTCCTCTCTCTATCAACATCATGAGACCATTTCCTGGGAAAAATTTGACTGACGAGCAGAGAATTTTCAACTACCGTTTAAGTAGAGCAAGAAGGATATCCGAAAATGTTTTTGGCATTTTGGTGCAAAAATTTCGGATGTTCATGAGACCCCTTCAGGGAAATCCTGATAACATAACGAGGGTCGTATTTGCAGCATGCATCTTACACAACTTTATTCGAAAAAACGAAGGATACAATGTGCCGAATTTAACTGATAATAGCGATGACACGACTCGAGAGGGATCTCGTCTTCAGGACTTTCTTGGTCGCCGAGGAGGGGAAATTCGCGAAGCATTTAATTTGAGGGAGAAGTTTAAACAATTTTTTATATCCCCAGAGGGTAGCGTGGAGAACCAAGAACGTCGGGCCCTCATAATTTAGTTTGATTGATATTGGTATTTTGCTATCGTTTTGATTTAGTACTAACCGCTACTATATGCAATGTACTTCTTATTCAATAAAATTTTCATCTTCGTTTCATTTAGCAAATATTTTACTTTTTGTCCCTTTTTGTAAGGTAGGTAGGTATCTGATTTTAGAAAAATACAATAAATTAACAACAGTTAAGCATTTTTCACGCTTTTTTGTAACACTCTGTATAAGCCAATTTATTTTAGGATTGTAGTACATTTATCCTCATTAACATAACGTCAATCAGATTTTTTATTGAATTAACGAAATCGAATACCGGAGTATTAAATGGACACCCTGTATATTTGCCGAACGTATACCGTACCTATTAACCTACAAAAGCACAGGTACCTACTTATATCAATAACTTTACATAATATAATAATAATGTAATGAGCTAGGTATTTATTTTCTTACCTTCAACATTTAATTCTTTCGCAACTTTTTTCCAAATTACGTCTTTGTAGTCGGAGTTTCGGTACTGTTCTTTTGTTTGATCGTACAGTACTGGATGCTTCCTCACTTCTTCAATCAGCTCCTCCGGTTTTATAGCAGCCATTTTTTTCAATTTTAGTGAAAACAAAATTACTAACACCACACGAAACTTTAAACACAAAAGAAAATATCAAACTACACGTGTCCTGCAGTCGGTAAGCGAATAGACTGCACAATCGGACGTGCATCGGAGGCAGGAACGGAGTCGGGTTGGAGTGGGGACCGGGTATGCTCCGGAAAGGTGTGAACTACGGCGTTCGAATTGCAATACCATTTCCCTCTCAGACACTCGTCCGACAGTATGATCATAGTCGGATCGGAAGGGTGCATGATAGGTGTGTCCCGGCCTTAAAAGACGGAAACACCACGCAATAAAACAAAGAATGAACCCGACCCTCCACACTCCGGACGAATGGATGAATAGTGAGTAGCGGGCTTAAGGCGTAGTATAATAGCATATTATTTGCATTAGAAAAATGTTTAATTGGCAATAATTAAACTAAAAATATTTGGAACAGACAACTTTATACAAAGTTACCTTAATTTTTAATGCTAATTAAAAAAATGATTTTTGATAGTTTATTCTTATTTTTTGAACACCCTGTACTAATGATTATGGAAATTGGACATCAAAAATAGGTCTTTGTGAAACAATAAATGCTTCCTTATGGAAAAAGTTGGCAGATATTTTTCGGCCTGCAAACGTGATATGTTCAGAATTTAATTTAATATACAGGTTGTTTAAAATAAGCAAGTTAACATCTGCTTCCGGTATATATATATATATATATATATATATATATATATATATATATATATATATATTGTTGTTTACATCTTACATGTTACGTATTTTTTAAAGTTTTTTTATGCAGAAATATTTAAATGTTAATAAAAATAAAATTTCTGTTAACTCTTATAAGATTTTTTTTTTAGCTATTTCAGTTTATCTATCAAAGGATAATAGTAGTTGTACTAAGATATTTATAAGAGAACATTCATCACACCATCGAGAAGGAAACAAACCTCCTGGTCGGACATTATTTGTTTTAAATATTCCTCCATATTTAACAGAAGACAATATAAAGATTTTATTTTCATCTGCAGGTAAAATATCAACCATAATTGCTCAAAACAACACAACTCTAGGTTATAACGGCTTTAAAATTGCATACATAGTATTTGCTAAAAGAGAAAGCCTTTTGAAAGTTCTACAGTTTAGTACTTTGCCTATGTATGACTTACCTTCCAAAGTAGGGCTTGAAAATTGGATCGAAAAATACATATCAGTCGGTGATATAGACAGATTGTCTCAAAAAATAAATAGTTTCATGCTAAACTATGATAAATCTGAAGCAAAAAACAACAGTCAAGCCAAAGAACTAGATGATGAAGGATGGACAATAGTTACCAAAAAAGGACGCAATCCAGGAATTTCTCATAAAGAAAGTGTAAAAATAAAAGTTCATGAAAAAATATCACGGGCTAGTAAAAAGAACGCACTGGAAAACTTTTATACATTTCAAATCAAGGAGAGTAAGCAAAAAAAATTAGTTATGTTAAGAAAAAACTATGAAGAAGCTAAAAAAAACGTTAATTTAATGAAGAATTCGAGAAGATTTAAACCTTATTAGTTCAAATATATCAGTATAAGAATTTTACTTTAACTCTATAGTGATATTCATCCATAAGTTGAATGATTTATTAAAATATACACATATTTTTTTCGTATTATTTTATTTGTGTTTATGACAAGACTAAGCGGCTATGAAAAGTCGCTTAGAGCCAAATATTTTACTTACGTCAGGCTTTTAATGTATAAAGTGCAACCGTTGTTTGAAGAAGTTATCAAACAACGGAGAAACCTACACATCTTCAACTTCTCAGCATCAGCAAATTTTAAAAAATGATATTTTGCAGTTTTAAGGGGAAACACTAGCGTTTGGAATAACCTATATCGAATGACATTTGCTTACTTGACTAAAACAGGTAACTCTGATTTTGTTTTTGTTGTAGTTCAGATATAGGTATGGAGAGAAATTCGGCTTTTATAAAACAAAATGTAGGCCATAACCTATTATCACTCTATAAAAGTTAAGTTACATCGGACTGAAAAAAATTCATTTTAAAAAATTTACCTGTTCAAAGTTAGGATTAAAATTAGGAAAAAAATTTGAAGAATAAGTTACCCTAGTTAAAAAGTAAAAGCAGTTCAAAAGTTGAAAAAAAAAACACCTTTTTGACATCTGTCGAAATATTTTTTTAAATAAATTATGCAACAGTTACATAACACTGTGAAAGCCGTATTTAAAATATTTAAGCAATTTAAAAAGTACGGGGAAAAAATAATTGACAGCTGCCCAATATATTTTTGAAAAAAATTACGCCTTTAAAAGTTACTTTAAACTGTCAAAGCGTAGTTTAAAAAAATTAAGCAGTTCAAAAGCTCCGATTTAATTTTTGTTTAAATCATAATATTCTATCTATTACTGAAAACCTCAAATCGCTACTTTAAATATTTCAAGAGTTCCAGAAAAAAAAATGAAAAATTTACAGCTTATATCCAAAACTCCTGAATCGTTACCTTAAAGCGATAAATCTTTCAATAGGAAAAAAGTTAATGCTTTCAAATCTGAATTTTCAAATGTCCTATACATATCCACTGCTCTGTATAATATAATAAATGCTATTACAAATGAAATTTGTATTAAATACTATTACACCCAAGTTAAATACGCTCACTGTTAGCTGCGCGCGGCGGTTCGAATGGTCTCGTTGCGTTCCTTAGGCATAATAAAATTCGCTATACTAAGCTAGGCTAAATTGGCCTGATTACCTTAAAGCTTGACGAAGGTACCCGAAGATTTCACAGCTACCGAGCGGCAGCCGAACGTGATAGCAAATGGAATATGAAATCGCGGTCTCATAATTCGATCGATCGCTCGCGGCATCACGTCGGCATGCGGAAGTTCAATTGTTCAGACGTCGCGCGGTCGATATTCTAACTCGATATTGTTTCGGACGTTTTTAATCGATGAAAATTGATTTATATACTGTTTTTTTTTGTAATATATATTTTTTTATTTTTATGATCCATGTGTGAGTTGGAAATATACAGGACATAAAATATTGGTAGTGACTAGTGCAAAAAAAAAAATAAACAACTAAAAAGTGCTTACGAACTTAATTTTTTGCAAAAATAACCAATTTCAAGGTGGTCTATGTTTGAGTTGTGCATGTAGATGCAATAAATTATCGGTAGTGCAAAAAATTAAACAACTAAAGAGTGCTAACGAACTTGATTTTGAAAAAATAACCGAATTCAAGGTAAGTGGTCGCAATTTGCCAGAACTTAGTATACGACAAACTAGTAGAGACAAAAATAAAGAGGTTCATCGAAAGTACCGCAAAAGTATGTACGATTTACCTAACTGGAAGTGTGGTTGTGAAGTCTCTTACTCATTTTACTGTAATGTTTGTTTGTTGTTTTCTAAGGACTCGCCGGACTCATTATGGTGCAAAACCGGTGTTAAAGACTTAAAACACTTAAAAGAAAGAAACATGCGTTTTCTTCAAATCACATGAAATGTTCGGTGAACTATGCTACGGTCGGAAGTGTTGATAGTAATCGTTTAGCTAGATACAGCTTATAGAAAATCCCTTAGAGATTTTAATGAAAATGTATCCAAAAATCGTTATATTTTAAACAAAATTTTTTGTCTGAAAATCCAGGGGTTTTTCGAGGACTTATAAATTTTGTTGAGGAGTTGGGCGAACATATACTATCCGCTTTAGCAGTGTTGAGTATCGGAAATCGTTTATACAAGGAATGTGCGTGCAATTTTAACGAACGTGTCATTCAGCATTTTTCCAATTCTAAAGAACGAAGAGTAGACCTGAACTTCAAGAGAATTTAAAGATAAGATTTTTATTTTAAGTATGCCTATTTTTAAATTTGTTCTTGACCTCCCAATATAATTCACCACGTGCCGCCACTGCTAATAACAAAGTTTCATTGTGTCTGGTCTATTTAATGTCAAATTGCACAGCTCTTCTCGACGACAGGCTCCAATTGCGGCAACTTTTTGCATAAGATATATTTCATCCGGGGCTTCTGCGAGAAATTTGCCGATTTGTTTTCTTGCTAAGACTTTTTCGGCCGATATCTCTCACCCTTCCGCTTTAAAAAAGCAATACGTTTGTAATATCTGCTTATGGCCCGATTAAAAATAGGGCCTGAGGGTTTTTATAACATGTAGGATATTGATAGTTTAATAGCCAGGTACTTTGCGGAAGCTTTGGAATAACTAGTTGTTATAGTGGGAGTCAAGTCGGACTTCTTTCTGTTTACCGCCAGAAAAATTTCGCGTAGTGACTTTGTTTTCGGGTTTGTTTATAGTATGGGCAAAATACAGTCAGAGAACCCTTAGTCTGCGGAGTACAACATAATAAATACATAACATAAAAACATAAACATAAAGAATAACTTGTCGCCTTGCAAAAGCTTAAAAGTTTTTTAAACCTGCTTTTTTAACAGTCTTTCTTAAGAGATGAGATTGTAGTATTTTACTATTAAATTTTAGTCAGCAAGTTCCTAGGTGTGTGATGTTTTAAGTACTTTCCAGGCTTAATTACTTGTTAGGAGCTATGTGCATTCAGTGAATAATATTCATAAGGACTAGTTCTAATATAGTTGGTTAAAGAATTGTAACTTTACTTTTTCCTAAAATTTCAGTACTTACTGCATTTGGAATGATTAATTTTTGCATTACCCATTTACTTATGATTGAAGATGATGACAGAAATGTACTATTTTCAGGATATGAATTCAAAAGTTTTTTATTGCATTTGCTTAGATTTTCTTTATTTTATCCAATAGGCCGCCGGTTATAATAAGAACATTTTTAAATAACCTAGTTGTTAATATAAGGATGTATAATAAAGTCTTGTATCTATTTTGGGGTCTTGTGTCGTTAACGAACCCATGCATTGTAATTTTTTTAATGATAGTATATGGTTTATAGAATAGATTAAAAGTGATAGTTTTCACACTTTTCCCCAGAAAAAAAATCGAAAAAGTTCTCAAATTTCACTATTTTTCTGTGCAAGAACACTATTATGATGATTTTGTCTGTCCGCATATGTCGCATTTGACATTTAAGACTACAATATACAGAGTCTAGCCGGCGTCCAGTGATATCGATTGCATGCTTCGTTTCTAACAGAATAAGTTTTGTTAAAAACGGGTTTAACATTAACATTTGGTAACTTAAAAAAAATCACACTATTATAATTGTGGTAATGTCATAAAATAATTTTTACTTTCAAATATTTTGCTTGCTGGGTTATTAGCTCTGGGGGGCATTATGATACACAATAACTCTCGAAAAATTGAAATATTGATTTTAAATTTTTAGAAAACGTTCCTTTTTATTGTCTAATGAAGCTTATTAAAAACAAATTTTTTTAAGTTTTTTTTTAATTTTAACAGTGGTTCATTGAACGCCCTCTGTTGGGCAAACGATTCAAGTTTTCGAGAAAGTCAAAAAAGATTCTGAAAGCATAGATAGGTAAAAAAATTCTTATACGTTCTTTTCTTCAAAAATGTATAACTAAATAATGATTTTTGGCGCGTCTTTAAAAAATTTCTTTTTCTGATTTTTTATTATTCTTAGCTAAAATTTGTTTTTTTTTAAAAAGTACCATAAGACAAAATTAATGAGGAGGCAAAAAGATACAAAACTGCGTTATAAGTTTGGTGCAAAATATTTCACCAAAAAACTACTTGTGTGCAAAAAAGTTTTTTTTTCTGTTCGGTCATTTTGCCCTGTTCTAACCAATATTAAACTTTTTATAATTTAGCCTTACTTCTTGAAGTTTTGCGACTTTTTTTCTAAAAGCACATCGAGGTTCTGCCAAAAAACCGACTTTATCGGAAAAAAGCTAAAAAAATTACAATTTACAAACGTGAATATAAGCAAGAGAATTTTAGAACTCTCAGTCTATTTTATACAACTTTCCGATTTACTATTTGATTCCAAAATGTACCGAAATACAAGAAAGTTTAACTTAAAAGAAAAAATGTACAATTTTTAATTATAATAATGGTTGATTGTAACAGCTGCCTTGAGACATGTTTGCTGGACTTTCCTGTCATGTATCTTGACAAGACGAACTTTTTAACACGACATGAATTCGGAAATTAACAAAAATCTCAACGGTCTCGAGGAGCGATAAGAATAGATATCTATCTTAAAGTAGAGTAAATTACGTTATTTAATTAGGAGTTTTTTTAATGTTTGCTTCTCTATATAGCTGATTATTATAGTCCCATAAAAGCAACATTTTAACACAGCAATATATTGTACGACTCTAAAACTTGGCATATTTATGCATTTTGACCAACAAAACTTACACCCTCAGATATTAGAAAGAATTTGTATGTCTCATCCAAAACGTATTCAAAAAAATAGGCAGATAATTCGATTTTTTTAAGTCTTCAGAAAACTAATTTCCCTATATTTGAATGTAAAAAAATACGTGTTGAAATGATGATATGTAGAGCCAAAAAGAATTCTAAAATTCTACATTTGGCCAGATGGCACCTCTGACCTAATTTCGTTGTATGCCTACAACGGAAAAAGTATTAGGCATCTTTTGGTGCCAGTTATAAAAGTTTTTCTTGAATGCCTATTTTAGTAGTGTGAATTACATGGAAATTGAACAATAACTAACAAAGATATGACAAAATCAAACGATTTTTTTTTTCAAAAAAATGAAATTCCGGAGAAGTTGTCAAAAAAGACAATTTTTATTATTAACTTCATGCCTTCATAACATGTGTACCTATTTAGAAAGTTTGTACTCCAAATATTATAAGTAACTATACACTAAGTATATAAATCTACACACGCAAGGTTGCGTCATACAGTGCCAGCGCCATATATATTAAATCAGTATACGTCGATTCGCCCATTCGTTGATTTATCCGCATAATGTGGTGTCACGTCGTCTGTCCGATTGGCTGGCGAATTAATCAAGTAAACATTGACTTCGGCGACCATTCGTCCGCACCAAATCTTTTGTTTTTTGTGTATTGCCTAGAATGGAGTTGACGGACGACAAAATTTTAAATTCCGTAAAGAATACTGTGGATGAAATATTTGTCCTTTTAGTACATTTTAGATGTATTTTTTCTGCTCCTCCGAATGGTAAAGTCTATTTTAAAATTCAACAATTAATTTCGAAGTTATTTTCGAATAAAGGGTAGAAAAAAAAGAAAGAAACATTTTTTAAAGGTTGATTTTATGAATTTTTTTTGAAAACTTTTTTAAATTTTGGAACGCAAGCTACGTCAATCGAAAGATAACAAAAAATATGTATTTTTTGTCCCCTGCATATTCCTCCTAGATTCAATAGTTTCTTTATAAATCACAAACATTCACATTTTAGGAAAAATGCAAGATACCATTGAATTTTAACTTATATTCAGACTGTAAATTATATATTTAAAATTTTTTAAATTACGGTTTTTCGGGTGTCTTTTTGTGCTCTTTTCGATAGGGAAGTCTGTTTCTCTATATAAATTATTTTTTTTTCTCAAAATATAAGCTATTTTGAGAAAAAACAAAGGATGAAAATTGAAGGAATAAAATTTCTGAAAAAGTCAACTCTCAGATATTCTAAACATTTTTCGCACAATGACACATTCGCCGCGGGGCCGATTTCATTCGACAGACAATCAAAAAATACGCATTGTTTCGTAATAAATTGAGTGGGAATTTCGTGTGTGTAATGTGGAAACATTACAATGTCGGCTTTTTTTTTATTTCACCGGAAAGAGCGCCTAAAAATACACAATCAATTCAGTGACGGCGCGTACTCTAAAATTTAGGGTCGGCAGAGGCTTACGGCCAATCAGGGTCCTCTCCACCCAGACCGGTCAAACATCATGTGTAATTTAGGGATTTTTACGTGAAAATTACGATTAAAAACTTAGCTAGGAAACACTATAGCATAAGAGCGACCTGTTGGATTGGGTCTCTTGCATATCCATAGATATAGTGTTGATGTAATATAAACAATGTATGTAATTAATAAATTTGCTGCAGGAAAAAAATTGGACCTTATTCTATAAATATTTATTAGAGGCTGCTTTTTTTTCACTTATGCCGCAACAAGTATGATAAAAAATATGGGTATTTATGTTGTTAGCATACCATTTACAATGAAATATATTAACAAACTTTTTTTTTAAATTATCCCGCCCCCAGAAAGGTTTCCTAAAATCGCCCTTGAGGCCAATGTGGTGTTAATTGGTGCCGCCCCAAATATGGTCAAATATTAGTTTTATTATTTTCCGTTTATTTCTTCACTGACAATTAGATAGGCACCAACCTATATATAGCAGATCTAGGCTAGAGTATACATTTAATAAATAAGAAAAATCGGTAAATTCCTTTACCTGGAACTGTTCATTGAGTCAAGTGTGATCCAAGTTAGTTCAGTACATAATCACAGTATATGTGTGTTACATATGCTGTCTCTTCATTTTTATTGGGCGCCATTTTGTTCCATCATATTGGATTCCTACCAATATCTTCACCATTTCCTTTCTACCTATGCCACACTTGACTTTTGAGCATAATTTAAAATAAATTCAATAAGTGTCCCATATTCATATTTAATTTGTCTCCAAAATTTAAAATCAATTAAACAAGATTTTTATACGTTGGTCCGCAAGTATCCCAAATATTAAGTTCCTGAATGGTTTTCATTAATGATCCTCTTGTTATTATGTTAGAGTGATGTATTATTTGGGGTTAGGATCCAATAAAAAAAACAAAGGCCCCTTTTTAAATTGCTGACATTTCGCCAATTTACTGTTGCATCCTCAGGACACAGATTTTATATCCTGCATGAAACCCATATGTCTTTACCTACTCCATTAGTCCGCAGATATTTTTTAACTCCAAATAATACACCACTCTAACATAACAATAAGCAGATCATTAACGAAAACCATTTAGAAATTTAATATCTGGGAAATATGTGCGAACCAACTGAGTAGGTAAAGACTGATAATATGGGTATCATGCAGGATATAAAATTTATGTGTTCTGAAGATGCACCAATAAAGTTGCGAAACGTCGACAATTAATTTTTTTACTGGATTCTAACCCCGAATAATACACCACTCTAAGATAAAAACAAAAGGATCGTTAACAAAGATCATTTAGAAACCTAATATCTGCGGACCAACGTAGTAGGTAAAGACTGATAATATGTGTTTCATGCAGTGTTTATATATATATATATATATATATTTTTTTTTTTTTAATTGAACACCCTGTATATGTCTACTTCATTCGATTCGCCGTCAAAAGAATAATAAAAGTTGTTCTTTATCATTTTTGCCTGAAGTGCAAAATAACAGAGAAAACAGCAATTTTTAATTTTAATCTAGTTACCTATGGCATAAAAACAATAGTAGAGACGGCGCTGACATTCACTAAATCTAATATCAAGCTATTTTCAATAGTAAGCTTGCTCTATTATTAATAGAATAAAAATGAAGTTTACTCACTTAGAGATGTGTGAAATGGTGGAAATGTGTATTTTGCGCAGAAAAAATACTGCCGAGGTACTTCAACGTTATAGCGCGATCCTCCAAACCGTCGCGCGTCGTTTATTTTTAAAATTTGATTCATGTAGGAAAATTTAGTTTTAGCAATAACTTAATAATTAAGCATTTAGATTGGTTGGTGGAAGTCACATGAATAATAACCAATAACAGGGTGAGATCTTATTACTAAAGATTAAGTTAAAATTAAAATTTGTTACATAAATCCACCTTAAGGCTTTATCACAAATAGATACATTTTAATAGTCGAGGAGAAGGGAGAACTTTATAAGTGAAGAAACTGAAATAAATTTGTTAGCGTACTTTGAAACCTATTCTGAAAATTCCATAAGAGACTTTTGCAATGACAGTGGTTTGTGTTTAGGAACTATTCCTGCCGTCTAAAAAAAACACAAATTTGTTCGCTACAACTGGTATCGCCTAATACAAATCTTGGAAGCAGGTGATTTCCAAAGACGACTAGATTTTTGTACACGGTTTCTTAATCAACGCAGGATAATTCCTAATATTATAATAACACAAATACAACGATAATACTAGCTGCATAATGTTTTATTGACAATTTCTGCTTGAAAATAAATTTGAACAATGAAGAACGAAATAGGTACATATTTAAAAAAAATGCTAGAAAACATCACTACCATGTTGTATGCACAGCTGGCACCTCTTACTTATGCTTCTAACATTGTGTAACATTGATTAACATTTTTCTGTCAATACCAAGAATCACATCGGTAAAACTTTGCCGTAACTCGTCAACGTTTGGATACCTTTTTAGATAAATTCTGTCCTTGACGTATCCCCATAAAAAATCTAAAGATGTGATATCCGGGGACCTTGGAAGCCAGCGTATTGAGCCATTTTTAGCTATCTACTTATTCTCAAAGTATCTTTGAAGTAGTTGCTGTACAACTTGGATGAGGGGGAGCCCCATTCAGCTGAAAATGCATGCGTCTTCTTTCCTCTAATCATACATCGTCCACAAAATTTTCTAAAATTTCTGATATTATTTCCAGGTACCTGTCTCCATTTAAGGTGTCTTCATAAAAATGAAGTCCAATAATTCTTCCTTTGTATATTCCACACCATACGTTTAAACTGAATCACCTTTGAAGATTACGTAGTGGACTTTTCCCGTGACCAATACGTGACATTTTTTTCGGTTAAACATTCCCCCATTTGAAAAATTGTCTCCGTCACTGCATACAACCATTTGTGGTAAATTAGGAAATATCCTGCATTGATTAAGAAACCATGTACAAAAATCAAGTCGTCTTTGCAAATCACCTGCCTTCAAGGTTTGTAGTGGAAGCAGTGCAGTCCATGGAAGCAAGGGAAGCAGTGCTTCCTCAAAAAAAATTACAAAACTTCTTCTAAAATGTAATTTTTGAAATAGGAAACCATTAATTTAGTTTATATTAAAAATGCTAAAATATTATCTTAATTATCAAGCCCATAATAAATGCGGCCTTGACTCCGACCCAGCCACAATAGAATATCGAATAGAACCTATGCGCTCCGCTAGCTTCTCTGCAGCCAAGTCCTGTATGCTTAATTTCCTGTGAATCGAGCCAGAGGTTATTGAACTTTCCACCGGCTGTTTGCAATTTTTGCATTTCAGTCGCATGCTTTAAGTGGTGGCGGAAGCTATCGTTGGAGTAGATTCTTTGTTTGAACGGCTATCTGTACGTCGCGTCGTGCATGGTGAGATATGGAAGACAATAATACGGACGTGGATATGCAAATACCGTCAACTTCGGCTGTCGGTAAGAACGTTGAAAATGTTGAAGAATTTAGTAAGAAGAGTGTGTGTGAATGTGTGGTGTGTGTCTTAATAATAAAGGATTTTCAACATTAAACTTCGCTGATAAGCTTCAAATAATTTATAAAGGAAGGGCAAAACCGCCTATGAAAAATTTAACCACAAAAATGAAAAACTGCATTAGACATTTTTATCCGGAAAAACAATACGAACAATTTAAATGGCTAACAGGATGTGAAAATATAAGTAAATTATTTTGTTGGCCATGTTTACTTTTTGAAAATGAAAAAGGTCTCTGGAATAAAACTGGTTTTTCCGATTTAAACAATTTCCATAAAGCTGTAAAAAGACACATTATGTCCAAAGCGCATTTACAGGCAGGCATAAAAGAAAAAGTCTTCGGCAAAACCAAAATTGAACACGCCCTTAATAAACAGTTGGAAATTAGTCACCGCCAACACAATGCACTAGTCGATAAAAATAAGCAAATATTAAGAAGACTTATCGATGTTGTTTGTTTTCTCGGACAGCACGAATTGGGATTTAGAGGTCATGACGAAACAAGGGTTTCTTCAAATAGAGGAAATTTTCAAGATTTACTTAGTTTAATGGCTAAATATGATGATTGCTTAAAAAACATTTAGAGCAGTCTAGCGTTTTTCGCGGAACGTCGAATCGGATCCAGAATGATTTAATTTCCGCTGCTGCAAGCATTATTCTAAAAAGAATTAAGCAGGAGATTGGCGAGGCGCGGTTCATTGCTATTGTTCTGGACGAAACACCTGACATCACTAATTTTAGCCAATTATTTATAGTAATACGCTACGTTAAAACAGACGGAAGTATTCAAACGCGATTTTTAGGTTGGTGTTTGTCCATTGTTGTGCTCATAAATTAAATTTAGTTTTATCCCAGTCCATCAATCACATTAAAGAGTGTAAAGTATTTTTCGTTACTCTAAATGGCATGGCTGCTTTTTTTTCAAAGTCAACAAAACGTATACAAGCTTTGGGCGTCATTGTCCACAAACGATTGCCCAAAGTAGTTCCTACTAGATGGAACTATAATGGAAGACTTGTGTTAACAGTATCTGAAAATCGTGAATCACTGATAGAACTATTTGCGAATATAATAGAAAATAATGAAACGTGGGACTCAGAAGCAATAAATAGTTTGAGGGGGTTTTTTGGACTGTTTGAAACAAGATTTTAATTTTAATTAATTGAACATATTTTCAGAAATATTTCCATTCTCGGACAATGTTTTTAATATATTACAAACTAAAACAAATGATATTGCTTTTTGCCTAAAAAAGTGGATGATGTTAAGTCCATGTTAAGCCAAAAAAGAGATGACTTTGACCTATTTTGGGAGAAAACGATGACGTTAAACGTAGAGCCACAACCCAAGCGTCGTCGAACAGACAAGGTGGGAGATGTTGGAGATGTTCAAACATCATACAGACGCCTCTTTTATGAAATAATCGATCAAATTCAGCAACAAATAAACTATAGATTTAACGGTTTAAATGATTTTAAATTCCTCGAGCTCTGCAATTTTGATGCATTTAAAGGAAAAACTTTTCCAGAAGATGCGTTTAAATCTCTTCTTCTTTATTATGGCCAGTTCTTCGACCGAGTGTTACTGCAATCTGAACTAAAAGTGATTTACGAAACTGATGAGGAACTAATGCAATTTTTAAAAGACAAAGAGCTGGAAGATGCCTACACCGAAGTGTCGAAATTGTGTGAATTAGTATTGACAATACCTGCCATGAGTTCATCAGTAGAACGCAATTTTTCAACACTAAAACGTATAAAAAATTTCGTGAGAAATTCAACGGGGCAAGAAAGACTTTCGCATACATCGCTGTTGTCCGTTGAAAATAAACTTCTCCAAAATATGTCGGAGGATCGACGTTATTTTTATGATGACGTCATTGACGAATTTGCAAAAAATGATCGAAGAATCGAATTACATTACAAATACGTAAGTTTCTAAAAATTGCTTCCCTTTCTTAAAATTTCACCGCACGCCCCTGGTGCTTTTTTAAAATGGCATGAATAGTTCCTAAACACACGAGAGACTCGCCGCAGTAAAAATAACTGTCATTGCACGAGGATTCATGACGTCATATAAATCGTCACGCGGGTCGTGGGCGGGAAGTGTTAGTTGATAGAGGTTGAGGTTAGATTTTATATTATTATTGTGGTTGTTTGTTCTCTTGGTTTTTATGCTATTTGCTTGCTATTAGAAATTTTAAATTACCGCACACACAATTGGGTAGAAATTATTATTATTCCAAATCTAATAAGCTGAGAAGTTACATGAAAATAATGTTTAAGTGCAGTGTTTGTGATAATAAATCATACGTATCCCAGAAGGCCTTAAGTAAACATAATCGGCAGACCCATAAACTTTTAGTGAGATAGTATATGAATGTAAATGTAGCCATACATTTACATCGAAACGTAAATTACAAGAGCATCGTGCCACATGTAAATTGAATAATGCTAAACAGAACAGCAGCAGAAGTATGAGTGCTATGAATGTTGCTCTGTGTCCCTAGAAAAAATGAAATAATATCTCATGTGAAAATACATAAAAACCTACATAAAAGACTTCTGTGTCCAATTGAAGAATGCATACAAGGTTATAATAGATATTCTTCTCTTCGTAATCACCTAGCAGAAATACATAATGTCTCTTTAAAAGAAGAAACCCATGAATTCAAATCCAATGCTGGTAAGGTTTTCTCCTTATTTTAATCTTAAAAATATTCTAAAGTGCTAATATATAAAGAAATAAATATCAAGATTTAGTATTAGTTGTCAATTTATTATCTTTTTGGAAAATTTTCTTTTCATAAAATAAATAGAATGTCAATGTAAACATTGGCCGATATACCTTGGGCCTATTCGAGGGATCTCTCACTATTGGCAATAACTGTACAAATTGTAGGCAGGACTTGGAAGGAATGAGTTATATAGGGATCTGTCAGGAGTACCACTACACTTTATCCCTAGTGAGACACTCCTCGTGCCAGGTATATGTGGTTAGTTTAACTTATAAATTACCCTGTATTATATGAAAATTAAAAAATTAAAACTACAAAAATCCAAGGAAGAGAATGTTTGGATAGGTATTAAATTTTGTTGTGAAACTTACTGCTTTTGAAAGTACAGAATTAATTTTTTTTAAACTGAATTTTTTTTTATTTTATTGTATTACAGAATTCAGTGAATGGAAAACAAAAGTTGAACAATCATTAAGAGCAAATTATGTCATGGACACTGGGAAAAAATGTTTAAACGGAGGTGTTAGAACATATTATGAATGCCACCGTTCCTTAGGCCCCCGTTTAAAGAAAAATCAAGTACGGAACTTCAAGTCTATGGGAACAAATAAAATAGGCAAGGCATGCCCATCTACCCTTATTGTTACCAGTTACTTAGATAAGATATCAGTTGTTCTTTATCCAATACATCTTGGTCATTTAGAGGAACTAGGACGATTAAGACTTAATGAAGTGGACAGACTTAAAATAGCTGGTAAGAATAAAATAAAATTTAAAAATATTATTAGTTTTAAAAAGGTTTATTCAAACATAATAATATTATACAGGGTGTCCCAGCCACAAGTGACTCATTTTAAATGCCTATAACTTTAGGGTTTGCGCCATTCTGCCTCTCTTGGTCCAAAATGTTTAAAAATTAAAGGCATTTGATGGGCCACTCTGGCTGAGACATCTTGAATTATACTTTGAAACACCTGACATATTTTTTAGGTAAATTATCGCAAGGTATAACGGTGAATAGAATTCTAAATGATGTCAGGGAAAATAATCCAAATGGAGAGACTAGCAGAATTTTTTTACTGGAAAAAAAGGATATACATAATATTAAATGAGATTTCTCAATAGGCTATCAAACCAAAAGACATAATAATGATGCCATTAGTGTTGATATATGGGTTAGTGCTATGAAAAATTTGGAGCAAAGTCCAATATTATATTACAAGAAACAGGGATCTGAAGAATCTATATTTAAAAAAGATGATTTTGTACTTGTTATTATGACTGAATTTCAAAAAAACTCATTTATTTTATTTGGTAAAGACAAAATCTGTATAGACGGGACACATGGCTTAAACCAATATGGATTTCAGCTATATACTATAGTTGTAGTGGACGAGTATGGTAACGGAATACCAGCCGCCTTTTGTTTTTCAAATAGGTCAGACATATCATTATTCAAATGCTTTTTTCAATGCATACATGATAAAATTGGCTTAATCTCAACAAATGTTTTCATGTCAGATGATTATCTGGCTTTTTACATAGCATGGCAATCTATAATGGGTGAAGTACCCCATAGGTTGTTATGCACTTGGCATATTAATAAAAATTGGTTACAAAACTCAGTGAAAATAAGCAATAAAGACAAAAGGTCCCTGGTATTCAAATCATTAAAGGTTTTACAAAAAGAATTGGATGAAGAAAATTTCCTAAAGGAGTTAAATACATTTAATTATCAGCTTATGACTGACCCTGATACATACCAATTTCATCAATATTTTTCCAGAAATTACCTTAATAGAACGCAACAATGGGCGTATTGCTATAGAAGATACGTTGGTATAAATACCAACATGTATCTAGAGTCCTTACACAAAAGTATTAAACATTTTTATTTACAAGGAGTTAAGTGTAAACGTTTGGACAAAACTATTAACGCCTTAATGAATTTAGTTCACGATAAAATGTTTGAACGACTAATAAAATTAGAAAAAAATAAATGTACAGAAAAAATTAAAAAAATCAGGGAGAGCCATAGGCGAGGGGAAAGTATTAAAATTGAACATATAAAACAAGAATCTGAAAATGAATGGTGTGTGCTGTCTACAAAAGATATTGAGCATGCTTATAATGTTAGAAAAATGGAGAGCACTTGCACCACTTTTTACTGTGAACTAAAATGTGAAGCATGTCTAATTTGTATACACTCTTTTAAATGCAGTTGTGCTGATAATGTAATAAATCACAATATTTGTAAGCATATACATGCATGTTGTCTGAAGTATTGCAAAACAAGTTCTCTGACCACAGTTGCAAACAGAGTTAAGTCTAGTTATAAATTGGAAAAAGATCTTGCTTTGCAATCAGATTGTAATAGTAATAATAGAGATTTTCTTAAGTCCAAATTAGAATTTGTAATTGGCTTAAATAAGAAATTTGATTTAAGTGATAATAATAAAAATGCAATTTTGAAGCACTTGGATAAAATAATTGATATATACAATGCTAATGGGCAAATTAATTTTGCTATTAAAGAAAAAGCGAATATAAAGGCAAAAATAGAACCACAGCGACAAACATTTTCTTCAAAAAAAGTTAATAAAAGGAAATCAGACTCTGTTAATCCGTTACCATTGGGTCAAAGGTCATCAAAATGGCACTTTCAGATATTGATTCTGAAGTACCAAATATTCAAACAAGTTCCAATCACACTTACACCAAAGCTTAACATACCCCTTGGAGAATATAACAGGGTGTCAAAAATTGAATATAAACATAGGTATGAGTTTTTAAATGGAAAATCCTGTATATTATTGCATGTATTTTTGGATCCTGCAAAGAATTCTAATTAATAAGTACATATATTTTATGGAGAATATCATGAATGAAATTTGACATATTGGATGCACTTTTAACTGACTGAAATCTAGTCTATCTCTATTTCGTTTTATGTATATACCAAAATACAGGATAAAAAATACTTTGCTCTGATACAGAGCATGCGAGTGGAAGACGCCCTTAGTTTTTCATTACCAATAGCCTGAAATCAAATTCCAGTTTAACTGGAATAACAGGGTGCAGTCATATTTATGATCCACCCTGTATTTCGGACAAACCAGAATATTTGAACCCATATGCCATAGATAATCAAAAACTAAGAGAGAATAATACAAGCCATTTTGTTCCTATTTCTACCGTTTAGATTTTACAGTTAGATAAAATGTCCAATATGTAAAATTTCAAACCTCAATATTTTAAAAACAGTTGAATATATATGATATAATTGTTACATGAAATATGATTAAAGCTCTTTGCAGAATCCAAAAAAGCTTTAATGTACAGGCGGGTCACATATTCTGGAACACCTCGGTATATTTTAATTTAATTAATTAATTCTTGTAGGCAAATTTATTGTCTACAATGTTTCTTGTAACTCTCTTAAATACCCTCATGCCTCATATACATATGTATAGTGTTCGTATGGTTTTTTGTATTTGATAATTTTATAGGTAGGGATTTATATAAATATATCAAACAGTACGGATTATCCACACGAGATTGTCCGGGCCTATAATTTTTTTATTGCTTAAGGTAGGAAAAAATGTTTAATATCAAAGTTATAAGCAAATTATTAGGGGCGTTTAGATATATAGGGTGACACAAAAAAAAGCAATAAATCAAAGTTTCCTCAATAAAAAAACCCTGTATATTACTTTATTTTTCAATTCTACATAAAATCCTCATCCTGGTCCATGCAATGTCCTATACCTAAACTCAATTAAATATAATCTTTTGGATATTTTAAATTTATTTTCAACAGTTTAACTAGCTATAAAATTTAAAGGGCAAGTGGGGCAAAACGGCTTACACCATCCTATTTAATTATTATCTACAACATTAACTTTTGGTGTTACCAGAATATACAGGTTGGATCGAAAAAATTATCCACTCTGTATATTCCGATTAAATCGGAAGTTGATGTCATGTGATACATAATTAAAAATTAAGATAGGAAAGCTCATGTGGTTTTGTCTCAATTCAAGCTGTTTAAATCTTATAGCTAGTTAAGCTATTAAGCATTCAAAATCCGATGTCGAAAACCATTGAATTTAAATATAGGACATGAGATATGTTTAAAAATTTGACGTAGAATCCAAAAATAAGCTATACAGGGTGTTCCATTAAAAAATGCAACTTTGGTCCCATGTTCTTTTCTGGGATGACCTGTATATCTAAAATCATGATATCTTAAACAATAAAAAAGTTATAAGCCCGGGCAATCTCGCGTGGACACCCTGTACCTACACTTGACGCATGTTTTTTTTTATTTCCACCCCCTCAACCCTCAATTATTCTAACTACCTTACTTTTCCCGTACATAAGATTATCGTAAACGCGTAAAGCGTAAAAAAATATCGATTTTTTTTACTAATGGACAGAAATTGAGAAAATGCTTGTACAAATTTTTACGAAAATCTTGTTTCTGAAACAAAAATATCTACATAACCTTTTATAATTAACATTTAAAGATATCGTTACAGAATAGGAATAAACTTAATCACACCGTAAAGAGGTAAAACAGCTGCACTAATCAACATTTAAAAAGTAGCGGGAATAATAGAAGTATGACGTCATGGATCCTCGTGCAATGACAGCTGTTTTTACTGCGGCGAGTCTCTCGTCTAAACACAAACCACTGTCATTGTAAAGGTCCATTATGGAATTTTCAGGATAGGTTTCAAAGTACACTAACATATTTATTTCAGTTTCTTCACCTATTATAAAATTCTTCCTTCTCCTCGATTTTTGAAATGTATCGGTATTAGACCTTCATTTGCAATAAAGCTTTAAAAATAAACAACGGTTTGGGAGACTGCGATTTGGATACTTCTCGCTAAGTGCCTCGGTAGTATTTTTTCTGCACAAAATATACATTTCCACCATATCACACTTCTCTAAGCGAGCAAACACCATTTTTATGTATTAATAATAGAGCAAGCTTACTATTGAAAATAGCTTGACATTAGATTTAGTGAATGTCAGCGCCGTCACTACTATTGTTTTTATGCCATAGGTAACTAGATTAAAATTAAAAATTGCTGTTTTTTGCACTTTAGCCAAAAACGATAAAGAACAACTTTTATTACATTTTTGACCGCGAATCGAATGAAGTAGACATATACAGGGTGTTCAATTAAAAAAATATACTTTATTGCAAATATCTCGAGAATCATACATTCTATTGTTTTTCTGCGTTCACTATCGTAATCAGCAGGAAAAAATACAAAACTTTTATGATTTAACCGACATCGTGGCTCTCATAACAAAAAAGTTAGCAATGGTGCCAACTTAACTTTGAACACCCTGTATGTATCCTGAGGATGCAACAATAGAGTAGCGAAATGTCGACAATTTAAAAAGACATTTGTTTTTTACTGAATCCTAACCCCAAATAATACACCACTCTAACATAACATGAGGATCGTTAACGAAAACCATTTAGAAACTTAATATATGGGAAATATCTGCGGACAAACGGAATATGTAGAGACGATTGATATAAGTTTCATTCTGGATATAAAATCTACATATGCGTCCTGAAGATGCAACATTAAAGTTGCGAAACATCGACTATTTAAAAATAGTATATTGTTTTTTTTTACTCTAAAGTTTCGAAACATCGCCAATTTGAAAAGTCTTTTGTTTTTGTACTGGATCCTAACCCCAAATAATACACCACTCTAACATAACAACAAAAGGATTGTTAACGAAAACCATTTATAAACTTAATATCTGGGTAATATACGCGGAACAACGGAGTAAAAGTACTGATAATATAGGTTTCATGCAGGATATAATATCTATGTGTCCTGAGGATGCAACAATTAAGTTGCGAAACGTCGAAAGTTTTAAAAAATACTGGATATTAACCCCAAATAATACACCACTTTAACAAACATTTTTTAACATTGTTTCGCCATATTGGATTTTTATCGAAATATTATCAAGCCATCCCCAAATAACCCTTAATTTTTGGCCAAAATTAGTAATTAATTTAAAATCAATCCAAAAAATATTTTGACAGCTGTCAAAAAAATGTTTTTCTCTGTAGCTTTTGAATCGCTTGAAATTTCTAAATACGAATTTCATATTTTCCATATGTCAAAAAGATTGTCTTTTCTTCCAGTAACTTTTGCGCTGCTTCAAATTTTTAAATAGAGTTTCCACAGTTCCATGTATCTTTTAAAGGTGTGATTTACTTAAAAAAAATATTTTGACAGATGTTGGACAATTGGTTTGTTTTTACCTATAAATTACTTAAAAGTTTTTAAATACAGTTTTCATGGTTCCATGCAAAAAAAGTTTTTCCCCATAACTTTTGAATTGCTTAAAATTTTAAATGCGGTTTTAACAGTTCCATGTAATTTTCAGAAGGATAATTTATTTTAAAAAATATTTTTACACCGGTCAAAAAAGCTGCCTTACCCGTAAATTCCAAACTACTTAAAAAAATTTAATACGATTTTCATAGTTTCATGTAATTAAATACGGGTTTCGTAATATACGCATGATTTATTGTGGTTATTTAATTTAAGAAAAAATGTTGACATATGTAAAAAAATATTTTTCCTCATAACCTCTTCAAATGTTTAAAGATTTTCACAGAGGTATTTAAATAAGGTGTTTTAAGTACCTCTTTAGTTACCGCCATATGCGAACGAAGTCGCGGGTACTCGCTAGTATACATTTAAAATAAAATCCTATTTTTCGCTTGAGTTTTAACTTGACTTTGGTTTTTAAATATTTAAGGGTCAACAGAAGAAGGAACATCAGAATACTATTTTTGATCTCGTTGCAAAAATAACCCTGTAAAAATATAATCCAAAGATTAATAAAACCATTTTAGATTACAAGAAAAAGCAATTACTTTATTTGACACCATTATTATTTATTTTTGGGGCATTATGTAAATAACAAACTGCTGCTTTAAGATGTATTAAGTAAAACTCTATTTCAATCAACTGCGGGTTTTGGAACCAAATTAAGTTCAAAAGATTGAGAATTGTTTCAAATTTAATTTTTGTTGACATATATGAGATTAACATTTAAAATAATATTTTTATGAAAATAGCTACTAGACAAGTGGGAGCGGCTCAAAAAATGTTGCTTTGGCACGAGGAATTTATAATTTTTTTTTAAAAAGTTAAAGTCCTTTGATCGAGGAATGTATGTCCCTTGTATATAAATATATAACAGTTTAATTGGTTGCGCCGGCCATACGGCGCAACTGTTTGGACGAAAAACAAAAATTTTTTTTTTGGCGCCTCCGGCGCCACCCTTTGCCTCCCAAACGTCAGGCCGCGATCTCTTGTTCGCCTTCTCGTGTTACTTTTCACCCACCCTGTATAATACTTGATTATTCTAGAAAAAAATGAAACTTTACTTTTCACTTTAAATTCACGTTATCAGTATTTTTTCGCGTTCGTATCAAAACACTTCGCATAGCAAATACTAAATTAAAACTGTATCTAGGTGATGCCACATGCCAAATTACAATGATTTTTGACGCACCCTGTATTTTTATCCATTTTTTTGCGCTTGCAACATATGATTTTTTTATTCGTCTTTTGCACATACTTTTTTATCTACCCCGGATAATATGTGTAAATATTAAATTAAATATTCAATCGTTTTTTCTTTTCATTATTATATTTTTCCACACCCTGTATAATACATCTAAATTAAATTTTTACATGTCACTTAAAAAAATGTTCACCTTCAAAAATTGCCTGCAACGCATTTTTTTACATATTATAAAGACTGCGATATTTTATTCACCTATTTACATTAATTTTTATACACCCTGTACATTATTTAAAAATAATTATTACCCATACGTGAGTTAAAAATGTAAGATGGCGCGTGCGGCGCCATTTTTTTCGTCTAGTATTTGTATATGTTTTATTCACCTTTTTTTTACAATAATTTTTATACACCCTGTATATATTTGAAAAGTTCAAAAATAAATCCTAACCGAGCTTAAAAAAACATAGCATAAATCTCTGACGTTTTATCCACATTTTTTAATTAATTTTTACACACCCCATATAGTAATAAAAATAAACATTATCCATTATACATTACATGTTAAAAAAAATTAAATATACTGGCGCCTGCGGCGCCAATTTTTTCCTCCCCCTAAAATAAATCTGAGATGTTTTATTCACCTTTTTACATTAAATTTCATAAACCGCGTATAATATAATATTACTTTCCTTCTATACGCTGTAAAACTTTAAATTTAATCTTAAAAATAACTTTCCTCCATAAGCACATTTATCATTGGCAAACCTGGTGCTAACCCGGTGCAAATTCACCTAAAGATAAAGGTCATTTATTCATTTAAATGGCAATGCTAAATTCATACGGGGACGTTTTTTCAGTCATTTCATAAATAATTTTCTAGCAACCCCAAATGTACTCTTAAGGGGATTTTTCGACATGGCGATTCCAAATCTGGCAATTCCGAGAACGTATAATTAACAGGTTTCGAATAAGAGAGCGAAAACGAACATTTTTTTACTCTCGCACTTTTCGCCGTATCTTTTCGAATAACGAAGATATCGCACGTAAACGGAACGGTAACTATTGCCGCTTACGGGAGGGACGACCTAAAATTTTTGCAGCAAATGAGCTGAAACCGAACGTTTTTTACTCTGGCACTTTTTCCCGTATCTCTTCGAATAACGGAGATACCGGGATGTCAAAACGTAACAGAGTTCAAACTTTGAGCGCGCCTACCGCCCGAACGGTTTGAGCTAGGCGAAAAATCTTTTTTTCGCCAGAAACCTAGCCTCCTCTCGCTTTCCATCCGGTCGTGAAAAAAAAATTTAAAGTTTTTATCAATTTCCAAAGTCGCACTAAAAATTTTCGAAAAATTTTTTTTTCGCCATATTCGCGCTCGGGGGAAGAAATGGGCCGAAAATGACCCGCGGATCGTTCGATTCGGCGACCGGTACGGCCCACGCGATAAAACAACCTCTACCCGCGAAAAAAAGATGAGCATCGACGGACTATTTTTTTCCGATTCGGCCCGTCCTAGTCGACCGTTCGAGAGTGCGATCGAAAAAACTCGAGTGGAGAGCTGGCGCGGTCGCTCTCGGCCACCGGGAAGCCGTAATCGGGAAAAGAAAAACAAAATCGATTTGAACGACCTACAGCCCAAACTCGGCCTCCGTAATTTTTTTCCCGCGTTTTACGTGAAATCTAATTTTTCTGCGGAGGACACTTGGTACATAAAATTTTTTTTAAAAATTTCGTGAAAAAAGTTTTTCGGAAGGTTGGGTTAAAAAGTTTCGAAAAATTTTTTTTTCGTCATTTTTGTAATCTCGTCCCCGAATCAATTCCCGGCTCGAAAAACGTTTTTTCGCCGTTTTCGCGAAATCCAAGATGGCGGCCGATTTTTTTCGTTCCGCCATTTTCGCGATCCTCGACCTCGACTCGGTCGAAAACGACACCGACTCGGCGCCCAAACTCGTAAACGAACCGAAAATACGACGTCGAAATCCGCTGTCAAAATTTGACAGCTGTCAAAAAAATTTTTTTCGAAAGCTTTCCGTTCGACCCCCCATCCGTCGGTGAAAATTTCTTAGTTTTCGAGATAGAGCGCCACCTACCTGTCAACTTTTGACAGTCCGACTGTCAAATTTTTTTTTCGAAAATTTTCTTCAGAACCATACCTACGCGACCCGGGGGTCGACTTTGACCATCGACCGCCGCGTCGTACCGTAAAAAACGCGCGCCCTTTTGACAGGTGTCAAAGATGGCGTCACCCGTCAAAAATTTTTCCCCCCCTATTCCGCGCCCCCCCGTCCCGATGCCGCCCTCGGATCGTTCTCGTCGCGTCTCCTTGTCAAAAATACGGAACACCTGTCAAATTTTTGACAGATGAGCTGTCAATTTTTTTTCGCCAAAATCTGCCCCCTGACGCTCCCCATCCGACCCCCGTAAAGCTTTTTTATTTGGAACCCCGGAACGCATCGATAACGTTACGTTTTCGCGAAAATTTAAAATGGCCCCCGGTCGGATTTTTCCGCATTTTCGTAATCCCCCAAAGGTCCCTCGTAACGTCCACCCCCCACCCCTCCCCCCGGTCCTCTCAAGTCCCGTCCGTCGTTAGTATATATGGATAATGAAGTAGTCTCTTTTATTACAAGATTATTGTATGAAAGAATATTTAATTTGTATTTAATATTTTTAAATTTTATAAAAGTTACTTCGGTTAATGAGACGGAGAGGAAAGAAAATTTTAAATAAAAGAAAAGAATAATATGCAAAAGAAATGTTTAAACCTATAGCTTTTCTTGTACATTTTTGGTCTATGTATATTTATTACCGAGAGACGTAACTAGGGGAAAGCTTTTGATGAATGTGGAGCCAAGACAAACAAAATATTAAAATATTTTCTCAAGTAAATATATAATTATTTCTTACTTCGTAATAAAATATTGACTGCATGCCACAAATCTAAAATATTCAAAATACCCACAGTGTGTCTGGAAATATAGTGTCTATGTGCTATACTAAGGGGATCTGCCTTATTATAACATAGAAAAACGGTTAAGTGGGAAAAAGTTTAGAAAATTTTCTTATAAACTTAATGATGCCCGCGAACCGCATCTATTCTTCAGGTACTCGAGCTATTTAAGAAAAAATAAATATAGCATTTTTGAAAATAACTTTTTATGTCTTAAAAATGTCAAATTCTGTGACTATTTTTCTAAGGTAACTTTTTACTATTCCGGTTTTAACTCTGATGTTTCGTAAACGAGAGCCCTTCATCAAATTTTATTTTGTTTTTTACGGGCCTTTTAATTTCCCAGTAATGTAACGTACTCATAGGTTTAAAGTATTTAAAATTATCCTCATAGATCAAGAAATGAGTACAAAAATAACGAATTGTTTATGTGCATCTAAATAATGTTATTTAAAAAAAACCCGTCCAAAAAATAATTGGGAAAATATTAATCCTGTGACTTTATTTGTTAATGGGTTCCGGTTATTTGTTTATCCAGAAAGGCATTATTTAAACAACTATTCCTCTGCAAACGACAGTAGATAGAGCCCTCTACGAGAGTTCATTTTGAACTGTGATTGACACTAATATAATTATTTTCAGGAAATTTGCAAAATAAAACATCATAATATCAAAATTACATGGATACTTTTTGATAAATATCAATTCTTGCCGCTCCTCAAAGCATTCGATGTATTTGTAACAACATTTTACGCAAAAATTTGTTTTGGAAATGCATTTACTTTTCTGAATTATTTTGAGAAAGAAAAAAGTTACAGCAAAAACCGGAATAAATTAAAGCCGCTTGCAACCGTCATTATAGTATTGTGACAAATTGGTCAAAACCTTTCCCCATTTCTCTGTTTCTGATAATAATCAAGATTTCCATCGAATTCCAGACACATTTGCAGTTATTTTTTAAAATCATTATTTTAAAATAATAGCTATAAATGCGAAATAAATTGTCTTGTGGCGACTGATTAAATTAACATACATAACATGTGATCATCACTTTAATAGTGCATCAAAGAATGGGGCAATATGAAGCAGTGTTGGATACAGATACTGACAAAAGTATCGGAATAACGTATATGGATACCAATCAAATACGTATGGATACTGGATACAAAATACAATTACTTTTATAATGCGAAACAGTGTAAAACATATATATTGAGAAAAATCGTTTAATAGACATCGCCATCTACAGTCTACATTAAAATTTTAAAGAAAATAAAATTTTTCAACCCCAAATATAAAATTTGGTGCAAAGATGTTTGTTTTTTCCAACATTAAAAAAAATATGGAAAATTGATTTTAAACGATGACACCCTGTATTTCCGTTGTTATCAACTTTAGAATATAGGTAAGTTTGGTTAAATATTAATGTTTTTACATAAAGAATGTGTGGGTTTTCTATATACCACTAATTAGCTGACACCCTGAATAATTATCATAATGAAATGTTTAATTGTAAACATTTTACCGATTTTTAATAAAAAGTAAGTTAAAAGATTTGAAGGGTTGATTCCTTGAGTAATAATAAAATATTCCTTTAAACATATCTCCTAGTGGTTAATTTTTAAGACACTCTAAAATTTTACTTCTGACGCGTAGTGAATTAATAACATTTACGATCAAAACGCATACAATCATACATTTTATATACCCACACCTATTGACTGAAAAGAAAAATAAACAACTCTTTCAATTTCCATCGACGATATAATTATAATTAAGACTTCTTAATGAGCATTAAAATGAGATTGATGTGTTTAATTGCACCCTGCCTGGTTTTAAGACTGCTTGCAAAAACATGTTGCTTACTTGATTAAAACTCGGTTCATTGTCTATTTCAAATAGGCTTACTATTGTTATTTGTTTATTTAGTTACTGGGTATTTTCTACTGTCCGTTTACTGTTAAGTATATATTGCTAATTTTGTAAAATGGTTCATCCGTTTGTTTAGTAAAATAAAAAAATAAAATTATAATAATATCCACCATAACAAGATCAAGCAAAAGTATCAAGTTTTAACACAACATAACATAACTAGAACTTAGAACTAGGATTAACAAAATCTAAATAATATAAATTACTTCTGAAAATGGGTTGAAAGGGCTGCAAACATCCAAAATACAATAAATTATCAACATGTGTCACGCGGTCGTTGTGTTGCTACGCGGCCTACGCGCTGGATCAATCGCCGACTTGTATTGCGAAACAGACGTAGTGAGGGAATCGGAATTATATCCGAGGTAAAGTAAAAATTATTTCAATACGGATACAATTATCCTGCGGATACGGATAACAAATACTTTATAAGTATCTGAATACACCCTTCGGATACACCAAAAGTATTTAATTACTGTATCCAAATACCAATGAATTCAGATACCACCCAGCTCTGATGAACTTATTAACTTTTAACGCGTAATAAAAAATCTATATATTTTTTATTATTTATTGAAAACAACAAATACTTTTTGTTTGCAATTTTCTCATTGCTTAAATAAGCTATTAAGTCCCTAAACAACGGGCCTGCTGGTATCAGAACATTAGTTATTTAAAGTATATGAAACAAATTGTCTAAATCTAAAATACTAAATTAATGTATATATATAAAATAAGTGTGTAAAAGGTAATCGAATACATCTCTTTACCAATAAAAACAGTTCCAGTAAAAACAAACTTAAAGAATAATGCTTTATTGGTTCTGGTATTACTTAAGGTTAGGTCCTTTCTGTGCCTTGTTTGATGTTCATATATTTGATCATTAATATTAATGTGTTACATTAATAATTTTAATTGGTTCAAAAAGATTTTGAATTATGACACCTAAATTAACTAGCCACTAACACATCAATTATGCTTTAATACTAAACTCACTGCTTTTCCAGTAATTTTTAAAATATTCTTTTACCTTATTCGATATTTATTTCAATGAAATGATATTTCCAAAGAGGTGAAATGCATTTAATAACCCCTGTCTGGGCTGCCTATTTTTAATATTTAAAAAAAATTAACTATTATGCGTTCAACAAAAAAAATTGCAAACACCATATCCAAAAATAATAGCTATTCCTTAACCAATAAAAAATATTAATGCTTAAAAAGGTATGAATTAACATATTTAATGTACAATTATAAAAATACATAATGGGTAAAAATTATTCATATTTTTCCTACATACATTGTTAAAGTATATCAAGATGCATCACTGTTATAATTATTGGGATTGAAATCTTCATCATCTTCATCATCATCGTCTAATTCGAGATCATCCATATCTTGGAATAACGATTCATCAACTTTCACGCGATCGCCCTCATCAAGAAATTTCAGATCAGATTCGTTAAGCGTATTGTCAGTCATAAATAATTCTCGACCTAAAAAATATAATTAGTTAGTAGTTGACAGGGTTCCCTGCAATTTTCTATTACCAAATTCCCTGACTATTCCAGGACTTATGCATTTAAATACCAGATATTTGTTTATGAATCAGAAATAAATAACACATATTTTAAACGAAAAAAAAATACATGTATTTTGCCAACCTTGATTTTTATTTTGTTTTGTGTTTATTTTAGGTATTTACTATATGATTATAAAATGGTAACATGTCACTTGTAAAGGGAGTTTTTGCTTGAAACTATTTTTGTTAGGATAAATAAAACATGATTAATTTTCTAAAGATCTAATCTCATGTAAAAAACATTTATATAAAAAAATATAACTTCAACATTATCAAAAACAGTAAGCAGAAATAAAATCAACTTATTATTAAATTAATATAAAAAACTAAAGCCAGTCTGGTCAATAATTATGTTAAACTTTTACGTTATTAGTAGGTTATTCCTGATAACGTTTTTGTGCTTTATTTTTCTAATCTTTTTTTACTATCCAAATACAAAATCTCACTAGAAGCTTTTTTTTTGCAATTTAGTGTGATCAGCATCTTCAGTTTCCTTTCTCTTATGTTTCAAGGTTTTTTTATTGGTTATTGGTTTGATAAGAATTTTTGACAAACTTCCTCATATTGTCTGATATCTTTATCCCCCAAAACTCCATTTGGAGTATTTTCTATTGATTCATAAATATGGCTTTAGGTGATTAAAGAATTTTCTAATACATTTTTAACAAGTATATTTTTATATAGATAGAATAGAAAATCGTATCACAGAAACGTTTCCGTAATATAATACTAGAATCAATTTAATGATATGCCAAAGCTCCATGTATTTAGAATCAAATCCCACCCAATTAAAAAAGAATATATCCAATATATAGTCGATATTCGTGTATGACTGACAAGCTATCAAAAACATATTGTTAGAGATTAGCTCAGAATACTGATTTTTTGATTTTTCACCAAGCTCGGCACTTATTACAGATTTATTGTAAAATACTGTATCATATATTTTGCCAAATTATTTAATATTGATTAAAGATAATTTGACTTTCAAATACCACTTTCCAGGTTAATCAGCTAAATTCCTTGACATTTACATAAAATTCGGCAATTCACTGACTAATCCCTCATACAATTTTAATTCCGTCTAGCCCAAAATATTGAAGTTCAGCGCATAAAACTAAATGATCTAAGGTATCAAAACATTTGCTGCAGTCCAAAAATAAAAGCGATGTATTTTTCCTTAACTACAAGCATTTAATATATTGTCTGTTATTTCAGTAAAGTTATAGTTATACTGTGCATAAAACGAAAATCCGATTGAGCAAAAAGAATATTATTGAACGTAAAAAAGCTGATTGAAGATGTGCTACATTCTCTAGAATTTTAAATAGTCTGCAAAATACCAATGGGCATGAACTGTGTTATGCAATTAGGATTAGCATTATTTCTTGGGATGAGTGTAAGCTTTTATATTTCATTAGGAGGTTTTCTGGCAATCTTCCTTCCATGCTATTTCTTATATTACTTTCCTCGTAAAAGGGAAGTAATGTATAAGTACAAAAAAATCACCCTCCGAGATTTTTTTAGATATTTACTATTCAGGGTCCCTAGATGCCGAAAAACATGTTTTCTTGATTACGTCGGTCAATTTGACTGTCGGTCTGCTATTCGCGGCGTAGCAAAAAAACTACTTATCCGATTGACTTCAAATTTTGGACAAGAATTAAGGATCAATGGGGATGACCTAGTAACATTTTGGCAAAAATCCAATATGGCGGCTTAATAAAATATTTAAAAATTCAGCCTGAAAGAACTACTTAATAAATTTGTGTCATTGTGTGCCATAACTATTGTAGTATAGGGATAAACTAGTAATTGTGGTACTAATTCAAAATGGCGGAATAAAATGCCGTTCAAGTTTTACATATATTTAGATTTTAGCGTCCCTAAATGTCAAAACATATTTTTTATCAATTTCGTTGGTCTGTCTTTGTTTGTCAGTTCGCGGAAAAACGACTAAATAGATTAACTTAAAATTTTAGTCAAAAATTAAGGACTACATGCGGATAACCTGGTAATATTTTGGTAGAAATCTAACACGCCGGAACACGATGCGTTAAAAAATTATTAGTAAACAAAATAATTATCCAATTTACCTCAAATGCACTGCACAAAAATCATGTATTACATAGAAATGAACTGGTAACGTTTTGATATTAACCCAAGATATCAAAATAAAATGGCGGCCTAATAAAATGTTTAAAAAATCAACTGAAAAACTGCTTATTAAATTAATTTCAAATTTTGTGCAAGCATTAAATGTGTTATAAAGATAAAAGGGTAAAGTTGTGGTACGAATTTAGATGGCGATAATAAATGGCGGCCAAATAAAATGCCTAAAAAATAAACGTAAAAAAATGTTATTCAATTGACTTTAAATTTTGCAGAAAATGAAATCTGATGGTGTGTGTATAATCTAGTTTTTTAATTTATTTTAAATTATACCTAAGAATTAGGTGTAGCATAGCTAGAAACTGGTAAAATATTAGTAGGAATTCAATATGATGGAACAAAACGGCGTCCAATAAAAATGTTTGAAAAGACTATACTCGTATATGTTACTAAATGACTATGTACTAAACTAAATTGGGTTATATTTCACTATTCCTAATAAAAGGAAAGAATTATAACGAGGAAAGTTCCACATAAATGTATTGACTTTTTCCTTATGTACGTTCGCGTAGCGCAGGTGTTGTTACTAACATACAATTCGGGATGCCGAAGTTGAACGGAGATCCTCCTAGCACGGGTGCTGTTATTGTATATGCGACCGTAATCGCCAAGCCGCGTATTCACTAAGCAAACGAATTCCGCCGTAAGGTAATGGTGGTCCTCATGTGGGCAATCACGATCGATGTGAATGATCTCATGTCGGCCATATTGGAAAATGATAGACACTATTTGCTTCCGCAAAAAGTTGGTTGTTGTTCAACTTTTTATGTATTCCGCTGTTTACCTTTCAACATTTAAGTTTGTTTTAGTAACTGTATTATTTTTTGTTTTATTTAAATCAGCTTTATTTAGTTGGGAATTCGTATAAAATCTGCTTACTTATAAACGCGGTAATATCCTTAAGAAATTCATATTTTTTTTGTCATTACGGCGCATTTTCTCCACAGGTTAATTGCTGCTACATGTAATAATCTGATCTGTCGTAAATATTTCCCTTACCCAAAATCTTTTTTCTGTACGTCCACTTTCAAGAACCTGTAAATAGGGTTTCTACAGTTTAATCAATATCTTTTGGCAATGATTTCTATACAAAAAGGTTAACTCTATATTTAATAATTAATAGTGCAATAGCCAACAAATTATTCTGTTTCTCATTCTAACTTTAATACAAACAATACGGCTATAATACAAAAACTCAAATGAAGTTTATAAATTGGTTTTGATACCGGTATTTCTGTTTTTTTAAATTTATATAAATAAACTTTATTTTATTGGAAATTCATATGAAGTACTTAATTATGGAATCGGTAACATCCTTAGGAAATTTCATAATTCGTTTTGTAATTTTTAGGCAAATTCGTTCACTAAGTTGATTGCTGCTATCTTGTAATAATCTCTGTTCTACCGTAAATAGAGTTTGTACAGTTTAATCAATTTCTACTGGCAATGGTTTCTATACTAGAAGGTTACTTAAATAATAGTGCCATAGCCAGTAAAACTGTTCTCCTAACTTGTAACAAATACAAACAATACACATCTTTAATACAAAAACTCAAATTAAACCCCAATGAAAACATCACAAAATATAGAATTTTGTGATGCATTTTTCTCAATTGTAGCATACTCAAATTTACAAAACTGTTAATCCAGTAAACCGAACAAAGCGGTGTTGCTTTATGCGAGTCAACATATAAGCGCATGTAGCACGCATGGTCTATTGAATATTTATTAGTTATTAAAACGAGCCATCACTGCCGAAGTTCGAGAAAAAAATGCAGATCAGGAAGTCAGCTGATGCCGCGCGGTGCATGCAAGGTGGCTGTTCACCGCTCGGGACAGTAGAGTATTGGAGAGCAACGAAAACGACGGCTGGGGACGACATCCGGCCCTCCGACGGTGCGCTTTAACAAAAGATCGCACTAGGTGTGACTGGTGGAGCCCTACTCTTGGAAACCGTAGTAAAGCTGGTAACTTTATGGGCATTGTGGCAGCGGCAGAATTTGTCAAGATAAGTACTTAAAATAAATTATTATTGTGATTAAACTGACTTTTTAGCTACTCGATAGTTACCACCTTATGAATGACTGAAAGACCTTTTGTTTAACGATTTAATCCAGTGTTTTTCAAATTGTATCGGAGTCGAGTTATATTTATTGTCAGTAGTTTTAGTTGTTTCGTCTGCTATTAAATTAGCTCAAAATTATCCAACTAGTTTTTCATTGACTAAAAGGGACCCACCTTTAAAGGGCAATCCTTGAGATTTTACACGCATTGCTTTTGGACGAATTTTCCCAGTTTTTGGGACATTTTCGGTAGTCTTTGTGCGAGTTCTTGGGAATTATGGTGCGTAAGTGCGAAGTTTGCACAATTTTGGACTATTGAAGCCCTAAAGTTTCTTTTCGCGGATAAGTCAAATTTTTATTGTTTTTCTGTATTAATTGGCGTACGCAGTACGAGATTGTTTCTAATATTCTATTTGTAAGTACAGTTAATTACTTTAAGGGTAAATAGGACTTAAAATTGCTCTTTTATCGTTAAGTAAGCAAAATTACATATCTGCACTTTCTTCCTTGAGCTACTTATTCATAAATTCCAAGGTAAAATCGACTATGTGGATACAAAGAACACAGGTATACACATTTGTACATATTTTGTCATAAAAAATATACATTTCTTACAATAAATTATTTTAAAATACTCGTTTATAAGAACAAAGTAAACAAAAAAAAAAGAACTTTTTTATAGGTACGTTTCTATGCATAATGTAAAAAATAGATTATTTATGCTGTTAAATGTGCCCGGTGGTTAAGAAATATTACTAATATTACGCTCATGGCTACTGTATATGTCAATGGTTAGAAGAAATGAAACAAACAAGCAAATTTAACCGTTTATGTGCGATGCTGTTTCTTGGTTCGTATTGGCTAAGTGAGTACTTGGCTTTACCGGTTGCATTTTAAAGAGTAAAATAATTAATATTATCACCGTGGCATACTGGAGATAATTCCAGGTAAAAAAAAATATTATTCATGAGGCAGGATCTAAATAAACCCTTGTGTAAAGGAGCAAAAACTAACTAAATTTAAAAACGGTTTCGGGTCAAATTTCCTGAACTTTTAATTGAATTTTGAAAAAAATACGAACAGGCGACCTCACAGTTTTCAAGCTATCACGAAACAAAGGGGCAACTTTAATTTATTTAGAAATTTCCAAAAAATAAATAGGAATGGATTGCCTTACTGTTAACACAAAGTATAAAATATTAATACGTAAAGATTTAATGTAGTAATATGTAAAATATTTAAAAAACAAAAGTTATATTAATGGGGGTCAAATCATTGTTTTTGGATAAATGTTTATATTTTTATATTTCTTTTAAATGGTTTAAAATATAAAAATAGGATAATATTGGTGTTAAGCATAACGGGACATCTGTTATGCAATCATTATGTTTTGAATGTAAGCAACGGAGGATATATCAGGATAAACCTTATTAAGTGTTCCGACCTTACTGACTATTGTATAGTATTTATGGCATTAGAATCGTCGTTGAGTTTGTGATAAAAAAATTATTCTTTGTATCTCCTAAGAAATACAAATTTAACTCCAATTACTGAATTTCCACTTTTGTTAAAAACAGTGAAACATGCCAAACTTCTTTTTTTATAAATTTTTTCCATTATACAGAATAGCCCTAAAGGGAAAAAACCGAAAAAACAGAAATATATATTTCTATTTCGAAAACGTCAGTTTAATTCCATTAAAATCAAAATTAAAATATTGTTTTCTTTAACGGTAGAGGACGTTCTATTTGCATTTTTCTGTATATAAAATTTTCTTCGACTACACGAGATACTTCTTTATTTCAGATAAATATTTTGGTTAGGTGTTAGAGGCCTTTCACATTTGTTTGATTGCTTATTTTATACAAAAAAAAAATCTTTTTTTAATGATGATATTTTTAAACTTTCTGGGCAAAGCGGAAATACTTGGAATTCAAGGACATTAAAGAAAATGTGGACCAAATAGTAAAGTATTTTTGGTATCAACGCGCAAACATTTTTAATTTAAGCACATTAAAGAAAACTTAAAGTATTTTTGAAATAACCACCTGGCTAGAGCTAAATTTGGACAGGAACCAGAAAGGGGCACTGGGGACAATTTCAAAAATAACACTAAACAACAATTTTATATATATATATATATATATATATATATATATATATATATATATATATATATATATACTCAACCAAATATTAGAATACGTTTGTTTATTCTTTTGCACCCCTAGCTGTATTCAATGTGCTATATCCATATAATTTATTAAGATATTTTTTACGCTTGTGTATCATTATTTATTAAATGTTTGAAGTTTATATTTATTATAAATAATAAAATGTTCATGAGGTTAGGCCGCATACAGTATAATTTTATGGGTGATTTAGTCTGAACTTTTCCAGTGATGTGCGGAAATACTACTTAACGTGCTATGGTTGCCACACCGCGTTATATCACTAATTTAATGAAAATAAAAAGTCAATTACTTCTGATGAACCAGCATAACACTCGACCAACAAACATACCTGTAAATTTTCTGCCTTCTTTATCTGCCAATTCCCTTTTTTTATCGATACCCATGGCTTGTTCAAATTGCTGTCTCCATTTTAAAAATGTCTCAATTGTTACTCTTGTACCTTCAAACCTACAATTTAAAAAAAAAACGTTTTTGAAAAGGAATTAAAAATTATACTTCTACAGTTTATTCACAGCGACTTAAGGAATAGTTAAGTGTGGCTATCAAGACTATTATGGAGAAATAAGTCATTCATATATAGAAATTGAATTATCAGTTTACTGATAAATCTGATTAAAATATGTGACCAACCTGGATACAATGTAACGCTTACATTATATTTAGGCCTCAGGCATGGTCATCCAAAAAAAATCTCTCATCCTAGCCTACTCTTATATTAAACATGGTGATGTCGTGTAGGAAAACTTCCCTTTAGTTTGTAATGATAGGTCTGCGCTTCCCAATGAATTACCCGATTTATTAGCTAGCAGTACACTCATTTTCTTCATCGCAATCTCTACAAAGAGAAGGTTCCATATTGTAAAGGTCTATTTAACTGACAGTGTCCACTCAAAATTCCTATTACAGGTTTCTCCTCAACAATGCTCTCCTCTTTGGGGTATCTTAGAACAGTCTGCCAACTCTGCAACTATCAGTTTCATCGTAGAAACATTTCTTGGAAAATTTCATTGGTGCTTATTTATGAGTTAGAAGCAGCCTCCCCTTATCACTTTATGTTATAGTTGTATTAAAATACATACAATAAATATTCGAGAGTCGATTTATTTCAAAAAGAAACTAGCGAATGACATAGGGAAGGTAACAATACCAATCTCTAGAAAAATTCAGTAAACACTTTACCAATTTAACAGTATATAATTAATGCAGTAGATACACGATGTCTTAGATTAGGTTTTTATTAGAATGTTACACAAATCTTTGAATGCCTAAATGATCCAGCCGCCTTCCTAGATGTGTTTTTAGATCTTTATCCTAGTAAACGACTATTTTCCGACCTGTCAGGTCGTATGACCCGTATGATCAAGGAGGTAACATTTTATGGATGACAAAAGGTACCGAATATTGCCAATTTAATTTCGCGAATCTAAACATTCGCATGTTCTATGTTGCGAAATTCTTCTCTTCAGAACGTTTCATCTTTTCTTCTTAAGTTAACATTCGAATTGTCATACTTTGACTTCAGCTTTTTTTGTACCTCTGCGAATAACTTGCCAATAGTCTAAGACCTCTGTAGAGTTCATAGACTTATCGTACTGGGATCATCTAGATTTAACAAGAATGCAATTTTTCTAGAGATATTTTTTCCCTTTTAACATGATCTACCGAAAGAAAACTTGATAGATCCTCTCGAATGGATTAGCCTGATGGTGATAATTTGTTGTATACAAAAGGTTTCTCTGAGTACCTGGAAGATGAGTGTGTTAAAAGTAATACCAAATCAATACTATTTTCGAGTTCTCAATTCTGTCGACTGAAAACTAAGCATTTTGCCAGAAATCAGTTTTTGGTCAGGCTTTACTTCACCTGTGTATTTTGTAATGGAGAACCATTGTCCTGAACCATTTAATTTCCTTGCTGATATATTTTAGAATCCCCCTAAGAACTCCTCAGCTATCAGTTTCATATCGAAACTATAGGTGTTTTCTTTGGTGGTTTGTACCTTGGCTGAAACTAAACTAAAATCAGTTTAGGGGGAAAAATGTTTGGACTTACCGCTATCCTGGCTAATTTAACAGCTTTTTTATTTTCTGCTAGTATTCCTTAAGCCTTAAGCCAATAAAGAGATACTGTATTTGTTCAGAAGCCATCTACTAGTATTTCATGACATTCCCATACAGACTATGTGTCGTTTTTATAGATTTTCAGGCTTAGGAACTAGAGTTATTTTGGCCAGATAAATAGTACTGGCATGTTAGCTATTGGCCACTAACAGCAAATTTGCAAGTTACGCGAGTAAATGCAACAGGCTGCTCCTTCGCCTGTTTTTGACCTGGTTGCAAAACATATATTGTTCCTTTTTATATTTCATTTTCATTAGTTGTATGAATTGCAGAGTAGTTTACTGATTGCTCTCATTCCATAGGCGGCGTCAAGTTCCACCACGTCATACATTCAGTTTTATCCCACAGATAAAAGTCCATTGGGGAAAGCATAGCACGACCTTCATGCCTTTCATTAGTGTAGTGCGCACTGCACCGGTAACTTTTAAGCAGGCAACCTTCTGAATTCGGCTTTACCTCGTTACATCATTTCTCAGACTAGGCCAGAAAAACTATTCTGATATGCAAGACATGGTCTTCAGAATACCTAAATGTGCCTATTGTTATCTTGATGTTCTCTTATAAAAATTGATTATTTCTTGTCTTCAGGTATGATTGTTAGAAATAAGTATCTTCTTACCAAAACGGAGTGAGTGAATGAGAGTGCAGTGCTCAACATTTTCTAGTTCTGATGAAAATTCTAGCTGCAGGAGCCTAAGGAAAAAATTGGAGAACTGACTTTATACAATTAAAGTTACTAGTTTATCTGAAATTTAAAAAGCTTATGTAATGCAAATGTAAACAAAACAAGTTAAAAAAATAATAAAATAAATGATTGAATATTGCCAAACCTTTTACGTTCAGCCTCTTCTTGTTCTTTTAAGTGTTGTGCTTCCCGCTCTTCCCTTGCCTTTATTTCCTCTTCATATATATTATGTAGCCACTCCTGAGCTGAGGAAACCAATGTAAATACCATTACCATACCTAAATTTTCCTTTACCTGGAACAATTTTGATGACCAATAGAAGAAACTATATAATTATATAATATAATATAATATATATATATATATATATATATATATATATATATATATATACTAATAGAATTATAACCGTACAGTTAATAGCTCTACGTGAAGAGTAAAAAAGAGCGCTTTTCTCTGACACCAGGTTCAATGTAATCGGTTCATCCGAGGCAGAGATATAAACTTTTGAAAGAAAAAAGTTTGCCCTTCCCCAACCAATTTATTATTAAAAATAGGAAAAAAATGATAAATAACAAAAAGTTGCACAATTAACTGAAGCATGCAATGTTTATATTTTCGATACACCTTAATTAGAAAAATTCAAGAGAAAATCGGAATTTCCATTTTTGAGTTGCTGTTACGCCCCCTAGTGGCCATTTTTCGCGTTTGAAAATAATTTGCAGTTATTTTTCTTATCCAATTTACCCACAAATATTTTTTCCCCATAATTGTATGTTCAGCGGTTACCGAGTTATGGTCGGAGGCGATTCTTAATGGATCACCCTGTATATATATAAATTTATATTTATAAATATATATATATATATATATATATATATATATATATATATATATATATATATATATATAATATATATATATATATATATATATAATCAGTTAATTGTGCAACTTTTTGTTAATTATAATTTTTTTTCCTGTTTTTAATAATAAAGTGGGGGGGAAGCATAGCATGACCTTCATGCCTTTCATTAGTGTAGTGTGCACTGCACTGGTTACTTTTAAGCAGGTAACCTTGTGAATTCGGCTTTACCTCGATATACCATTTCTCACACTAGGCCAGAAAAACTATTCTGATATGCAAGACATGGTCTTCAGAATACCTAAATGTGCCTATTGTTATCTTGATGTTCTCTTATAATAATTGATCCATTAAGAATGGCCTCCGACCATAACTCGGTAACCGCTGGTCATACGATTATGGGAAAAAATATTTGTGGGTAAATCGGATAAGAAAAATAACTGGAAATTATTTTCAAACTCGAAAAATGGCCACTAGGGGGCGTAACAGCAATCAAAAATGGAAATGCCGATTTTACTAATTAAGATTTATCGAAAATATAAGCATTGTGTGCTTCAGTTATTTGTGCAACTTTTTGTTATTTATAATTTTTTTTCCTATTTTTAATAATAAAGTGGTGGGGGAAGGGCAAACTTTTTTTGTTTCAAAAGTTTATATCTCTGCTTTGGACGAACCGATTAAATTGAACCTGGTGTCAGAAAAAAAGGGCTCTTTCACGTAGAGCTATTAACTGTACGGTTATAATTCTATTAGTAGTTACTAGATGGCGTTTTTTCCTAATTCTTCAAATAATACGGATGTTCTTAAAAAAATCAAATGTTGTTGATATGACTTTTTTATCATAATTTATATTAAGGTTATAAAAACTATCGAATAGTCAAATAAGGGTCAGTATTTAAATTAAAAAAGTGACTGATGGTCGCCCGAATCCGAAACGTCAGGTTGAAAAACTAACCCCACCAATTTGTAGAGGAGAAAAAGTGACAATAATGAAGTGAAAATTATTTTCATCCGTCATTTCAACTAATCCGACAATTATAGAAAAACCATAAAAGTTATTTTTTGTTTTTATTTCAGTTTTTCTAAAATTGTAGGCTTAGTTGAAATGACAGATGAAAATAATTTACACCTTATTGTTGTCACTTTTTCTCCTCTAAAAATTGGTGAAGTTAGTTTTTCAATCCGACGTTTCGGATTCGGGCGACTATCAACAATTTTTTTAGTTTAAATACGGACGTGGATTTTTTATTTGATTATTCGATACCTTTTATGACTTTAAATTAACTTATGATAGAGAAGTCATATACCATTTGATTTTTTTGAGAAAATCCGTATTATTTGAAATTTTATGAAAAAACACACACATAATATATATATATATATATATATATATATATATATATATATATATATATATATGTATACAGGGTGTTCCTTAATGACATGCTAATATTTAAGGGGGTGATTCTTGGACCCATTTTAAGAAAAAATCTTCATATGAACTGATGTCCTAAACGTCTTAACTTTTGAGATACAGGGTGCTAAAGTTTTCAGAAAAAAAATTATTTTTTTTAATAACTGTGATACTACTGTAGATATCTTTATGAAATTTGGTACACGTGTTCTATGCATCAAGATGCATTTTCTAATGTACAAGCAATTTTATTCTTTTTACCAGTGGCGTCCGTACGCGTTTTGCTTAGAATATTTTTGGAGAAAAAAATGGTACGCCACTGCTTTATCTTAAAATAAAAATTATTTTTGGAATTCTCATTCATTTCTGAGCAAATTCGATCTTTTGATTTTCTTTCGTCCGACGCATAGTTTTCGCTTAAAAAAATAAAAATCGTTTTACTTCAGGGTCAAATCGTTAAAAATCTGATAGGGTGCTTTTTTGCTTGTGCCTAATTATCTGTTATGGAAACATAATTTTATTATTAAATGATGGAAGGGAGATTTAAGGAGTTATATTAAGTTCAATTTTTTTATCATTATAAAAATTTTTGAAACAAAGTAGAGGGACGGAAAACAGAGAGAAACTCTTTCACTCGTCAGGGGCGGGAGCGTCCAAGCACTGGTATTTGTTTTTATGTAATTTTAGGATGTAGCTGTAAATGGTACTCAGACCTTGAGTATCACTTTTTTTATTCATCACTGGATCCTGTGAAATTATGTGAATCATCTCTAAGAACATGCGTTTGTAATATGATGAGGCTCTGTCAAGAATCTCAACATTATTCCAGTTAAGAGAATGGTTGTTATTAATAAAGTGTTCACTCAGTGCACAGGACGGTACCCCTCTCCGACAGTCACTTTTATGAGATGTGATTCTGCCCTTAAGGCTCCTAGACGTTTGCCCTATGTATACTAATTCACATTCGTTACAAGGAATTCTGTATACTACATTGTGGTTTTCAAGAGAGGACAAAGGTGTTTTAGTTTTTGTGAAAAGAAGAGATAAAGTCTTTTGTTGTTTTCTCGCTATTTTCACATCTGTATCTTTAAAAATATTGATCAATTTATTAGTGAGATTATCTATGTATGGAAGAGAGAAAAAACGTTGTGATGTATGAGGAGAAATATCATCCTGAGTCGACAATTGTATATTTATGTTACTAGGTGTGTTAACAGAAGAATGAGAAAGTAGTGGACTTGGATGAACGTTAGGATCTCTAAAATTATCAGTTATGTTGTGTTCAGTTTGGAACAAAATTTTTAGCACTAGCTTTGGGGGGTATGAATTTTCTAAAAAAATGGTTTTTAACTGTTGTAACACTTGATGTCTTTTAGTAGGATGAGAAAGTTTAACGGCTCTAGTTTTCATGCCTATAATTAGATTGATTTTTGTTCTAGCAGGGTGGTAGGAATAGTAGCTGATGAATCTGTTAGAACAGTATGGTTTTCTATACCATTGTGTTAGTAAAACATTGTCATCTGACCTGATGACTAACATGTCGAGGAAAGGAATGCTGTTGTTTACTTCCTTTTCACATGTAAATTGTATGTGTTCATTAAATGAATTAAACAGATCAAGAGCAAAATCTATTCTATCCCTGGGGAGCGCAAGTAAAAGATCATCTACGTAGCGTTTGACGAACGGTACGTAGAAAGGCATAAGATCTAGGCAATAGTCAATTAAGTCATCCAAGACATAGTTGACTAGAATAGGAGAAATAGTTGACCCCATAGGTGTACCAAAAATCTGTTTATAATAACTGTCATTAAAAATTAGGATATTAGAGTCAAAAATAAACTTCATTAATGTTTCAAATAGTTCATAATCCATGCCACAAAATTGGGATGTGTTGCCACTTTTCTTTTAGACTATTTATTATGACATTCAATGGCAGATTAGTGAAGAGCGAAACAACATCAAAACTGACTATTACATAATCATTAGGTAGTTGATAATAATTAACAAAACTACTAAAGGCAAAAGAGTCTTTGACATAATAATCATTTTCTGTATCATATGCACGAGTAAGGAAATCAGAAATATATGAAGCCAATGCACCGTTGGGACAATTAATAGCGGAAACTATAGGTCTCACAGATAGTGTGGGCTTATGTATTTTAGGAAGAGTGTAGAATCTAGGGGCTACCGTGTTATAGGTAGTCATTTTAGTTGCCATTACTCCATCTATGATCCCTTTGTCCTTAAGTTGTTTAGCTAGTTTATTAGCTTTAAGCTGCAAGGTATAAGTAGGGTTGTTATTAAGTTTTTTGTAATATTGTGTATCATCTAATAATTGTTGACTTTTAATCATATAATCTTCCTTATACATTGCAACCGTAGCATTTCCTTTATCACTACGTACAATAAATAAATCTGGATGGTCCTTAAGAAAGCGTTTAGTTCTATTAAAAATATTATTAAAATGTGGATTGATATTGTGATTCTTATGTATGAAGTTAGTTATGACATTGGTGAATTGAGCTCGGTAGCAGTCTTTCTGTTCTTGTGGAAAACTATGTATAATGCATTCTAGATCTGGGAGAATGTGAGGAATGTTAATATCTAAAATCGAAGGAGGAATGCTAAATTTAGGTCCTAACGAGAGGAATTGTGTGACTTCTGAAGGAATGTTGATATTAGTTAAGTTTTTAAACCATTTATTTTGTGTTTTAATTAGATTTATATTGTTATCTTTCAATTGTTGGATTTTGTGAATATTATTAGTTTTGATATTGTTAAAAAGTTTATTAGATTTAATTGTCAATCTTCGATTGTATTCATTTAAAATGTAAGGAGGAAGAATTTTCAATAGTTGTTGAGTAATATTTATAACATTGCTATTTACTTTCTTTAGTTCACAGAAAGTTACTTGTATCTCGAGATTTAATATTTTTCTACTTAACCTTTTATTAAAATTCTGTATCCTGTTTCCGAGAGATCCTTGTGTGTGATGCAAAAGACAGTTCACGTTCTTTGTTCCATTAGTGATATGGTTAGGCGACAGGTCGTGTTGTCTGCATTTAAGTAAAAATATTCTTCTATTCTTCAGGGATGCTTGCTTGTTGGATATATTGGCCAACGATTTTAATAACACCACGGTGGGAGTACCATATTGTTGTTGTATGTCGGAAAAAAACCCCATTTCTGTACAAAGAGTGAATCCTAGTCGTGACTGACTAATTAAGCAGAAAAATACTAAATTAGTGGGGATGCAGTCAAAGAAAAACAAAGGCCTAGTTCAAAAGATGAACCCTTTATTGTATAGTCAAGCTTTCGGGATTATTCACCCCTTCTTCAGGACATTTCTACAAAAAATTTTTAGAAAAAGATAACCACGTTAGTAACTAATTCTAGAATTTTGGTTTTTTTATATAACTCACCAATGTGGGTTTAAAATAAAAGCAAGATTGCATTCCATCAAACAAGAATTTATGTAATGTTTATTCTAAAACAAACCATCACACTTTGGAACATTTAAATTACAAAAATATTGTTATTTAACTGTTATTACATGATTAAAAATTGAAAAAATTGAGGGATTATTGAAAACGAACGTTCATGAGGAACGCCATTATGTTACTTAAAACAGGTTGTGTTGCCGTATAAAACGATTTAATTTTTAAGATGATGAAATTACAAGGAAAACAAGGTGTGTAATAAGGATAGAGAATTGTTTTGTTAGATGTAAGCGACAAAGAAAGGAGAGAACTATACGACTGAACGTCGGTTACTCTGAACACGCGAAAGGTGATGGAGTGTTGCCTACATTAAGTGAAGGGCTATATACTGCCCAACGCAGTTTTAATCTCTACTAAATTTAAATAAATATATTTGAACATGAGAAGAACAAAAAATTAGTTAATGCTTTTTTTTTTTTTTTGTGCCTAATTATCTGTTATGGAAACATAATTTTATTATTAAATGATGGAAGGGAGATTTAAGGAGTTATATTAAGTTCAATTTTTTTATCATTATAAAAATTTTTGAAACAAAGTAGAGGGACGGAAAACAGAGAGAAACTCTTTCACTCGTCAGGGGCGGGAGCGTCCAAGCACTGGTATTTGTTTTTATGTAATTTTAGGATGTAGCTGTAAATGGTACTCAGACCTTGAGTATCACTTTTTTTATTCATCACTGGATCCTGTGAAATTATGTGAATCATCTCTAAGAACATGTGTTTGTAATATGATGAGGCTCTGTCAAGAATCTCAACATTATTCCAGTTAAGAGAATGGTTGTTATTAATAAAGTGTTCACTCAGTGCACAGGACGGTACCCCTCTCCGACAGTCACTTTTATGAGATGTGATTCTGCCCTTAAGGCTCCTAGACGTTTGCCCTATGTATACTAATTCACATTCGTTACAAGGAATTCTGTATACTACATTGTGGTTTTCAAGAGAGGACAAAGGTGTTTTAGTTTTTGTGAAAAGAAGAGATAAAGTCTTTTGTTGTTTTCTCGCTATTTTCACATCTGTATCTTTAAAAATATTGATCAATTTATTAGTGAGATTATCTATGTATGGAAGAGAGAAAAAACGTTGTGATGTATGAGGAGAAATATCATCCTGAGTCGACAATTGTATATTTATGTTACTAGGTGTGTTAACAGAAGAATGAGAAAGTAGTGGACTTGGATGAACGTTAGGATCTCTAAAATTATCAGTTATGTTGTGTTCAGTTTGGAACAAAATTTTTAGCACTAGCTTTGGGGGGTATGAATTTTCTAAAAAAATGGTTTTTAACTGTTGTAACACTTGATGTCTTTTAGTAGGATGAGAAAGTTTAACGGCTCTAGTTTTCATGCCTATAATTAGATTGATTTTTGTTCTAGCAGGGTGGTAGGAATAGTAGCTGATGAATCTGTTAGAACAGTATGGTTTTCTATACCATTGTGTTAGTAAAACATTGTCATCTGACCTGATGACTAACATGTCGAGGAAAGGAATGCTGTTGTTTACTTCCTTTTCACATGTAAATTGTATGTGTTCATTAAATGAATTAAACAGATCAAGAGCAAAATCTATTCTATCCCTGGGGAGCGCAAGTAAAAGATCATCTACGTAGCGTTTGACGAACGGTACGTAGAAAGGCATAAGATCTAGGCAATAGTCAATTAAGTCATCCAAGACATAGTTGACTAGAATAGGAGAAATAGTTGACCCCATAGGTGTACCAAAAATCTGTTTATAATAACTGTCATTAAAAATTAGGATATTAGAGTCAAAAATAAACTTCATTAATGTTTCAAATAGTTCATAATCCATGCCACAAAATTGGGATATGTGTTGCCACTTTTCTTTTAGACTATTTATTATGACATTCAATGGCAGATTAGTGAAGAGCGAAACAACATCAAAACTGACTATTACATAATCATTAGGTAGTTGATAATAATTAACAAAACTACTAAAGGCAAAAGAGTCTTTGACATAATAATCATTTTCTGTATCATATGCACGAGTAAGGAAATCAGAAATATATGAAGCCAATGCACCGTTGGGACAATTAATAGCGGAAACTATAGGTCTCACAGATAGTGTGGGCTTATGTATTTTAGGAAGAGTGTAGAATCTAGGGGCTACCGTGTTATAGGTAGTCATTTTAGTTGCCATTACTCCATCTATGATCCCTTTGTCCTTAAGTTGTTTAGCTAGTTTATTAGCTTTAAGCTGCAAGGTATAAGTAGGGTTGTTATTAAGTTTTTTGTAATATTGTGTATCATCTAATAATTGTTGACTTTTAATCATATAATCTTCCTTATACATTGCAACCGTAGCATTTCCTTTATCACTACGTACAATAAATAAATCTGGATGGTCCTTAAGAAAGCGTTTAGTTCTATTAAAAATATTATTAAAATGTGGATTGATATTGTGATTCTTATGTATGAAGTTAGTTATGACATTGGTGAATTGAGCTCGGTAGCAGTCTTTCTGTTCTTGTGGAAAACTATGTATAATGCATTCTAGATCTGAGAGAATGTGAGGAATGTTAATATCTAAAATCGAAGGAGGAATGCTAAATTTAGGTCCTAACGAGAGGAATTGTGTGACTTCTGAAGGAATGTTGATATTAGTTAAGTTTTTAAACCATTTATTTTGTGTTTTAATTAGATTTATATTGTTATCTTTCAATTGTTGGATTTTGTGAATATTATTAGTTTTGATATTGTTAAAAAGTTTATTAGATTTAATTGTCAATCTTCGATTGTATTCATTTAAAATGTAAGGAGGAAGAATTTTCAATAGTTGTTCAGTAATATTTATAACATTGCTATTTACTTTCTTTAGTTCACAGAAAGTTACTTGTATCTCGAGATTTAATATTTTTCTACTTAACCTTTTATTAAAATTCTGTATCCTGTTTCCGAGAGATCCTTGTGTGTGATGCAAAAGACAGTTCACGTTCTTTGTTCCATTAGTGATATGGTTAGGCGACAGGTCGTGTTGTCTGCATTTAAGTAAAAATATTCTTCTATTCTTCAGGGTTGCTTGCTTGTTGGATATATTGGCCAACGATTTTAATAACACCACGGTGGGAGTACCATATTGTTGTTGTATGTCGGAAAAAAACCCCATTTCTGTACAAAGAGTGAATCCTAGTCGTGACTGACTAATTAAGCAGAAAAATACTAAATTAGTGGGGATGCAGTCAAAGAAAAACAAAGGCCTAGTTCAAAAGATGAACCCTTTATTGTATAGTCAAGCTTTCGGGATTATTTACCCCTTCTTCAGGACATTTCTACAAAAAATTTTTAGAAAAAGATAACCACGTTAGTAACTAATTCTAGAATTTTGGTTTTTTATATAACTCACCAATGTGGGTTTAAAATAAAAGCAAGATTGCATTCCATCAAACAAGAATTTATGTAATGTTTATTCTAAAACAAACCATCACACTTTGGAACATTTAAATTACAAAAATATTGTTATTTAACTGTTATTACATGATTAAAAATTGAAAAAATTGAGGGATTATTGAAAACGAACGTTCATGAGGAACGCCATTATGTTACTTAAAACAGGTTGTGTTGCCGTATAAAACGATTTAATTTTTAAGATGATGAAATTACAAGGAAAACAAGGTGTGTAATAAGGATAGAGAATTGTTTTGTTAGATGTAAGCGACAAAGAAAGGAGAGAACTATACGACTGAACGTCGGTTACTCTGAACACGCGAAAGGTGATGGAGTGTTGCCTACATTAAGTGAAGGGCTATATACTGCCCAACGCAGTTTTAATCTCTACTAAATTTAAATAAATATATTTGAACATGAGAAGAACAAAAAATTAGTTAATGCTTTTTTTTTTGTGCCTAATTATCTGTTATGGAAACATAATTTTATTATTAAATGATGGAAGGGAGATTTAAGGAGTTATATTAAGTTCAATTTTTTTATCATTATAAAAATTTTTGAAACAAAGTAGAGGGACGGAAAACAGAGAGAAACTCTTTCACTCGTCAGGGGCGGGAGCGTCCAAGCACTGGTATTTGTTTTTATGTAATTTTAGGATGTAGCTGTAAATGGTACTCAGACCTTGAGTATCACTTTTTTTATTCATCACTGGATCCTGTGAAATTATGTGAATCATCTCTAAGAACATGCGTTTGTAATATGATGAGGCTCTGTCAAGAATCTCAACATTATTCCAGTTAAGAGAATGGTTGTTATTAATAAAGTGTTCACTCAGTGCACAGGACGGTACCCCTCTCCGACAGTCACTTTTATGAGATGTGATTCTGCCCTTAAGGCTCCTAGACGTTTGCCCTATGTATACTAATTCACATTCGTTACAAGGAATTCTGTATACTACATTGTGGTTTTCAAGAGAGGACAAAGGTGTTTTAGTTTTTGTGAAAAGAAGAGATAAAGTCTTTTGTTGTTTTCTCGCTATTTTCACATCTGTATCTTTAAAAATATTGATCAATTTATTAGTGAGATTATCTATGTATGGAAGAGAGAAAAAACGTTGTGATGTATGAGGAGAAATATCATCCTGAGTCGACAATTGTATATTTATGTTACTAGGTGTGTTAACAGAAGAATGAGAAAGTAGTGGACTTGGATGAACGTTAGGATCTCTAAAATTATCAGTTATGTTGTGTTCAGTTTGGAACAAAATTTTTAGCACTAGCTTTGGGGGGTATGAATTTTCTAAAAAAATGGTTTTTAACTGTTGTAACACTTGATGTCTTTTAGTAGGATGAGAAAGTTTAACGGCTCTAGTTTTCATGCCTATAATTAGATTGATTTTTGTTCTAGCAGGGTGGTAGGAATAGTAGCTGATGAATCTGTTAGAACAGTATGGTTTTCTATACCATTGTGTTAGTAAAACATTGTCATCTGACCTGATGACTAACATGTCGAGGAAAGGAATGCTGTTGTTTACTTCCTTTTCACATGTAAATTGTATGTGTTCATTAAATGAATTAAACAGATCAAGAGCAAAATCTATTCTATCCCTGGGGAGCGCAAGTAAAAGATCATCTACGTAGCGTTTGACGAACGGTACGTAGAAAGGCATAAGATCTAGGCAATAGTCAATTAAGTCATCCAAGACATAGTTGACTAGAATAGGAGAAATAGTTGACCCCATAGGTGTACCAAAAATCTGTTTATAATAACTGTCATTAAAAATTAGGATATTAGAGTCAAAAATAAACTTCATTAATGTTTCAAATAGTTCATAATCCATGCCACAAAATTGGGATATGTGTTGCCACTTTTCTTTTAGACTATTTATTATGACATTCAATGGCAGATTAGTGAAGAGCGAAACAACATCAAAACTGACTATTACATAATCATTAGGTAGTTGATAATAATTAACAAAACTACTAAAGGCAAAAGAGTCTTTGACATAATAATCATTTTCTGTATCATATGCACGAGTAAGGAAATCAGAAATATATGAAGCCAATGCACCATTGGGACAATTAATAGCGGAAACTATAGGTCTCACAGATAGTGTGGGCTTATGTATTTTAGGAAGAGTGTAGAATCTAGGGGCTACCGTGTTATAGGTAGTCATTTTAGTTGCCATTACTCCATCTATGATCCCTTTGTCCTTAAGTTGTTTAGCTAGTTTATTAGCTTTAAGCTGCAAGGTATAAGTAGGGTTGTTATTAAGTTTTTTGTAATATTGTGTATCATCTAATAATTGTTGACTTTTAATCATATAATCTTCCTTATACATTGCAACCGTAGCATTTCCTTTATCACTACGTACAATAAATAAATCTGGATGGTCCTTAAGAAAGCGTTTAGTTCTATTAAAAATATTATTAAAATGTGGATTGATATTGTGATTCTTATGTATGAAGTTAGTTATGACTAGGATCTCTCGGAAACAGGATACAGAATTTTAATAAAAGGTTAAGTAGAAAAATATTAAATCTCGAGATACAAGTAACTTTCTGTGAACTAAAGAAAGTAAATAGCAATGTTATAAATATTACTGAACAACTATTGAAAATTCTTCCTCCTTACATTTTAAATGAATACAATCGAAGATTGACAATTAAATCTAATAAACTTTTTAACAATATCAAAACTAATAATATTCACAAAATCCAACAATTGAAAGATAACAATATAAATCTAATTAAAACACAAAATAAATGGTTTAAAAACTTAACTAATATCAACATTCCTTCAGAAGTCACACAATTCCTCTCGTTAGGACCTAAATTTAGCATTCCTCCTTCGATTTTAGATATTAACATTCCTCACATTCTCTCAGATCTAGAATGCATTATACATAGTTTTCCACAAGAACAGAAAGACTGCTACCGAGCTCAATTCACCAATGTCATAACTAACTTCATACATAAGAATCACAATATCAATCCACATTTTAATAATATTTTTAATAGAACTAAACGCTTTCTTAAGGACCATCCAGATTTATTTATTGTACGTAGTGATAAAGGAAATGCTACGGTTGCAATGTATAAGGAAGATTATATGATTAAAAGTCAACAATTATTAGATGATACACAATATTACAAAAAACTTAATAACAACCCTACTTATACCTTGCAGCTTAAAGCTAATAAACTAGCTAAACAACTTAAGGACAAAGGGATCATAGATGGAGTAATGGCAACTAAAATGACTACCTATAACACGGTAGCCCCTAGATTCTACACTCTTCCTAAAATACATAAGCCCACACTATCTGTGAGACCTATAGTTTCCGCTATTAATTGTCCCAACGGTGCATTGGCTTCATATATTTCTGATTTCCTTACTCGTGCATATGATACAGAAAATGATTATTATGTCAAAGACTCTTTTGCCTTTAGTAGTTTTGTTAATTATTATCAACTACCTAATGATTATGTAATAGTCAGTTTTGATGTTGTTTCGCTCTTCACTAATCTGCCATTGAATGTCATAATAAATAGTCTAAAAGAAAAGTGGCAACACATATCCCAATTTTGTGGCATGGATTATGAACTATTTGAAACATTAATGAAGTTTATTTTTGACTCTAATATCCTAATTTTTAATGACAGTTATTATAAACAGATTTTTGGTACACCTATGGGGTCAACTATTTCTTCTATTCTAGTCAACTATGTCTTGGATGACTTAATTGACTATTGCCTAGATCTTATGCCTTTCTACGTACCGTTCGTCAAACGCTACGTAGATGATCTTTTACTTGCGCTCCCCAGGGATAGAATAGATTTTGCTCTTGATCTGTTTAATTCATTTAATGAACACATACAATTTACATGTGAAAAGGAAGTAAACAACAGCATTCCTTTCCTCGACATGTTAGTCATCAGGTCAGATGACAATGTTTTACTAACACAATGGTATAGAAAACCATACTGTTCTAACAGATTCATCAGCTACTATTCCTACCACCCTGCTAGAACAAAAATCAATCTAATTATAGGCATGAAAACTAGAGCCGTTAAACTTTCTCATCCTACTAAAAGACATCAAGTGTTACAACAGTTAAAAACCATTTTTTTAGAAAATTCATACCCCCCAAAGCTAGTGCTAAAAATTTTGTTCCAAACTGAACACAACATAACTGATAATTTTAGAGATCCTAACGTTCATCCAAGTCCACTACTTTCTCATTCTTCTGTTAACACACCTAGTAACATAAATATACAATTGTCGACTCAGGATGATATTTCTCCTCATACATCACAACGTTTTTTCTCTCTTCCATACATAGATAATCTCACTAATAAATTGATCAATATTTTTAAAGATACAGATGTGAAAATAGCGAGAAAACAACAAAAGACTTTATCTCTTCTTTTCACAAAAACTAAAACACCTTTGTCCTCTCTTGAAAACCACAATGTAGTATACAGAATTCCTTGTAACGAATGTGAATTAGTATACATAGGGCAAACGTCTAGGAGCCTGAAGGGCAGAATAACATCTCATAAAAGTGACTGTCTGAGAGGGGTACCGTCCTGTGCACTGAGTGAACACTTTATTAATAACAACCATTCTCTTAACTGGAATAATGTTGAGATTCTTGACAGAGCCTCATCATATTACAAACGTATGTTCTTAGAGATGATTCACATAATTTCACAGGATCCAGTGATGAATAAAAAAAGTGATACTCAAGGTCTGAGTACCATTTACAGCTACATCCTAAAATTACATAAAAACAAATACCAGTGCTTGGACGCTCCCGCCCCTGACGAGTGAAAGAGTTTCTCTCTGTTTTCCGTCCCTCTACTTTGTTTCAAAAATTTTTATAATGATAAAAAAATTGAACTTAATATAACTCCTTAAATCTCCCTTCCATCATTTAATAATAAAATTATGTTTCCATAACAGATAATTAGGCACAAAAAAAAAAAAAAAGCATTAACTAATTTTTTGTTCTTCTCATGTTCAAATATATTTATTTAAATTTAGTAGAGATTAAAACTGCGTTGGGCAGTATATAGCCCTTCACTTAATGTAGGCAACACTCCATCACCTTTCGCGTATTCAGAGTAACCGACGTTCAGTCGTATAGTTCTCTCCTTTCTTTGTCGCTTACATATAACAAAACAATTCTCTATCCTTATTACACACCTTGTTTTCCTTGTAATTTCATCATCTTAAAAATTAAATCGTTTTATACGGCAACACAACCTGTTTTAAGTAACATAATGGCGTTCCTCATGAACGTTCGTTTTCAATAATCCCTCAATTTTTTCAATTTTTAATCATGTAATAACAGTTAAATAACAATATTTTTGTAATTTAAATGTTCCAAAGTGTGATGGTTTGTTTTAGAATAAACATTACATAAATTCTTGTTTGATGGAATGCAATCTTGCTTTTATTTTAAACCCACATTGGTGAGTTATATAAAAAAACCAAAATTCTAGAATTAGTTACTAACGTGGTTATCTTTTTCTAAAAAATTTTTGTAGAAATGTCCTGAAGAAGGGGTAAATAATCCCGAAAGCTTGACTATACAATAAAGGGTTCATCTTTTGAACTAGGCCTTTGTTTTTCTTTGACTGCATCCCCACTAATTTAGTATTTTTCTGCTTAATTAGTCAGTCACGACTAGGATTCACTCTATATATATATATATATATATATATATATATATATATATATATATATATATATATATATATATATATATATATATATATATATATATATATATATATATATATATATATATATATATATATATATATATATATATATATATATATATATATACATGAGTGAACAGTTTTGCTGACGTTTCGCCAAAATCACATTTGGCATTTTCGAAGCTTTCTTCCTCAGTCTCTATTCGGACGCGAGAAAGAAAGCTTCGAAAATGCCAAATGTGATTTTAGCGAAACGTCAGCAAAACTGTTCTTTTCAGAACGACAGTAGTGAACGGTACACCCGGAATGAAAACACATTCTATATATATATATATATATATATATATATATATATATATATATATATATATATATATATATATATATATATATAGATTATATATATATATATATATATATATATATATATATATATATATATATATATATATATATATATATATATATATTGTCGTCCGAGTAAATAAGGGCGAAAATATTTGCATGCCCAAACTATGGCTGAAAGTTCTTTTTCTATTGTTGAATATCTAGTTTCAGTTTCTTTTAAAGTACGCGATGCCTAATCAACTGGTTTATCGTTGGGTAATGTTCCTTGAGATAAGATTGCTCCAAAGCGTATTACTCGCGTCTGTGGTTAATATAAATGGCCTTGTAAAATCAGGATATTGCAATATTGGCCAATTTATCAATAGGTTTTTGACAATATTCGAACGCATTTATAAATTCTGGCGTATGTTCTACTTTAGAGTCCTTTTTTACATAGTTTGTCATTGGTTTTGTTATTTTAGCAAATTCTTGAATACAACGGCGATAATATCCTATTGAGCCTAAAAACAATTTTAGCTCTTTTTGATTTTTCGGTCTAGAAAAACTTTTATTGCTGAATTTTTTTCAGGATTTGGTTTAATTTCGTCTTGAGTTACAACATGTCCTGTATTGGCCTTCTTTTTTTTTAAATTAAGATTTATCTAATTTATTTATTTATTTATTTGCAAATTTTACGGGTACATCCCATTTTATTACAAAAGTACTATGTATCTATGTTTACTTAGAAACTATTTGAGACCTATTTAAACAGAAAGTCCGCATTATGTGGCGATGAGCAAATCACATCACAGTGACATACTCAAAATATGTAAGGCTTTTCTTTTTTACATAATTCAAGCCAGATGAAAAAAAGTCAAGCTCTTCATGCTGATTCGCAAATCTCATTGCCCTTGTAATAGGTGAATGGAAACCAAAATTGGTATTATGGTGTTCAATATAAAAAAGTTCAGTTCTTCTAAGCGATCTATATGGTACATGCAAGTTAATCAGCCGTAGAAGAGCTGGACATCTCACCCGGCCGTTTAAAAGGTTAAACAATAGGCTCACATCGTTAACAGTTCTTCTGTTGGTTAATTTATCTAACTTAAGGATACTACGGATGTGTTCATAATTATGATCAACAATGATAATATTTAATTTATAGGCACATAGCCTGAGAAATCTGTTTTGAACTTTTTCTATACTATACTTATAAACTTCATAATTTGGCGACCATATCACAGAGGCATATTCTAGTACAGATCTTACTAGAGTACAATAAATTAGTTTTAATGAATTAACAGATAAATCTCCGCTGGTTCTCTGGATAAAACCTATCAATTTGCTTGATTTAGCAGTCACTGAATTAATATAGTCACTGAATGAGAGACGATAATCAAAAATCACTCCAAGGTCTTTCACTGTGTTAACTCTATCCAGAGGCGCACCAGCAATATTATAATATGTATTGAGAATTTTAATTGTCCTTTAAAAAAGCTAATGTAACTACATTTACCAGTGTTAAGAGCTAGTCCGTTTACTCTCGACCACTACACAAATCGGTCCAGGTCCGATTGTAAGGCATCCGAATCGACAGTGGATTCAATCACTTTAAATATTTTAAGATCGTCAGCGAACATCAAAAAATCAGAAAGCAGTATAGAATTGTAAACGTCATTAACAAAAAGGTTAAACAATAAGGGAGAGCAGTGTGTGCCTTGAGGCACCCCCGAGACGGCTGCGATTGGGTTAGACCTGAAGCCACCAACTCTGACCCTGTACGTTCGCCATTGCAAATAACTCCCGATCCATTGAACAAGATGAGAGCCTGAGACAAGGTGCAGATGCAACGCTTCAGCAGATAGTTCGGAATCCCATCCGTTCCCGAAGATAATTTATCAGGCAATCCATTGATCTGCTCAAAAATCTCAGATACTGAAAACAATCGATAGTTTATGTTAACATGAGGATTTGATAAATAATTGGGTACAGGAGTGTTCTGACTAGCAAAAACAGTTGAGAAATATGCTGCAAAAGCATTAGCTATGTCTACACCCCCTGAAATCCTCACATCATCCAAAAACATTGTAGATGGCAAACTAAATGATGAACGATTTTGATTTACAAATGACCAGAAATTGCGCGGATTGGTATTTATGTCAGCATCAACTCTCGCAAGATGTTGGGCATAACATAGAGTAGTGAGGTTTTTACATGTTGTTCTTAACTCGGAGAAGTGTAAATAATGGTGGTATAAGCCTGATTATATAATTTATGTACCCTCTTTTTATCAACAATGCATTTTTTTAACTCTGTAGAGTACCACTTTGGAAAATTGCTTGAAACAAATCGTCTGCGCGGTACAAACAATTGGATCCCCTGATTAACAATGTCGTAAAAGGTGTTTGTCGCGGCATTGGCATCAGAAGAGTGATTTATCATACCATCCCAATCCACCAATGCAAAGAAACCATTTAAATCTATAAAATCAGCTTGCCTAAAGTCCCAGTACTCTTCATCCTGCTTCAATATATTATTACAAGGAACAATTTCTATAACAAATTCATAGGCAGAATGATGAAGACTATCTGGGAGTACAGCATCTACTGATGTACGCACATCTAAAGATTCAAAACTGCTAAAAATTAAATCAAGGTATACATTACGTTTGTTAGGTATGGTGACATTTTGGAATAAATTAAGGAACCCAAATGATTCACTTACGTGGACAGCCGAAGAGCCCACTGGACAATTAACTAGAGTCCCTAAGTTATCGTTATACCATGTGGCTTCTGGTAGATTGTAATCTCCGAAAACGAGCAGCTTAGTGTCTGGATATTCCTGACGCAACGACTCCACAGTTGTGCAGTGTGCTACGTATTTACCAACATCACTACTGGGAGGTATATACAAGCCTCCAATAATGATGTCCTTAAACCTACATTTAACTAAAACAAAAATTTGCTGAACTGAGGGGTTATCATTATGAATTAAGTTCGAATTTAAATTTGCACGAACTGCAATTAGGACACCACCACCACGTTTTTTCTCACTAGATTCCGCTGATCTGTCTCTTCGGTAGATATTATATCCGTCAATCAGCATCTCCGAATCACCAACATCGCCATCCAACCATGACTCCACAATTATTATGATCTCGTATCCAGAATTCAGAACTGCTGTTTTAAAAGTATTTAATTTAGTCTTCATGCCTCCCACATTTTGACAGTATATATTCAATGGAATGTACCTTGCATGTCAGTTTATGGCACCACCCACTAAAATATTGCTATCATTACTGTTGTTATTTATTGTGACAATGCACGGAATCCCCCGTTTGAACCTTACAGCTAGATTCTGTTCTCCATTTTCCTTTCTTCTATCCATTTCTTTATATAAATTCTTTACTTGATCTCGCTGAAGTTGAGTAAGATCGTTCTTTAGCTTTATGTTACAGCCGTTAAGTTTGTGTTTATTTCTTAAGCAGTTTTTAGCTAATTCTGTGTTAGCAAAGGTTATTTTTAAAGGCCTCGGTTTATCTGATATGCGCCCAATCCTTGATGCTCTAAAATCCACATCTGTATTTAAATCCATTTTTCCAAGTACACTCACAAAGCGGGCTTTATCATGTTCAATCCTTTCTGCAGAAAGCTGTGATGTGCTCTCTTGAATGTTATATGCAATAACGTTTTTAGCTCTTAACTGCCTTTCATAGGTTTCATGTATAATGACCTCCTGACTGCAGAGTGGAGTGGGGGTCATAGTGGATGACAGGGGGGGAGGACTGTTATTAGTAGACAGTTGATTTTGCATTTCCATAATTTCCTTTTCAAGTTTATCGATTTTTTGTTGTTCAGTATTTCTTAATTCAGTCAGGAGCCTATCAGTCTTTTGTTGTTGATCTAAAAGCAGTGTTAATACCTGGGAAATGAGGGAAACCACATCATTAATGGTCGCATTACCTGAGTTTCCAAATTGTTAATTTGACTCCGTAATACAGATTCCTGTGTGATGTTCTGAGTGGAGTGAGTAGGGAGAGGGGTTGCACGATTTTTTCGTTTGCCTCCACTAGAAGTTGGATTATTCGAGGTAGTTGAGTTATCTGACGTGCCTCCGAACGATATACGTTTAGTTTGAACACCGCTGCAGCTCTTGCAAGACCAGTCATGGGAACCATTCTTCTTACATTGGGAGTAGTTTTTGTCAAATTCAGAATTCGACAAACCTGAACATCCCTTATGGAACCAGGCACAACAACGAGTACACTCAATCACATGTTGGTTTGATCTGATAATTTTTTTGCAAACAGCACAATTCTCTTGAGCAGACATTTAGAACGCGAAAATTTGAAAAGTTTTGTCGTTTATGGACACCTTTATTGACGACACAACGTAACAGCTGATTCAGTACTTTGGAGGTTAGAACAAAGTCGTAATCGGTTTAACGAAATTACCGGAGTGGAATCCCCGTTTATTAAGAAAATAAATAAGTCCAGTCGGTAGCAGGATTATTTTGAGCCCTAGGACAACACACACGATTTAATCACGACCGTTTTACAACACGTAAACACAATATAAAGGCGACACACACACCTATAAAGGCGACACACACACACTAATTGTATTTAAAATTTTGCTTCCCGTAATCTTGTAAATTTTTTAGTTTTAAAATATGCAGGATTATTTTGAGCCCTAGGACAAGGCATTATTAAAAAGGTACCAGTATTAGTTACTGAAATTAACGATTTAATCACGACCGTTTTACAACACGTAAACACAATATAAAGGCGACACACACACCTATAAAGGCGACACACACACACTAATTGTATTTAAAATTTTGCTTCCCGTAATCTTGTAAATTTTTTAGTTTTAAAATATGTTCATCTAGACTTAAGGGCATTCTTAAAAATTTATAATGGCCAAAATTTGTGCTAAATGCAGTTGTAGAAATATCTTTTTTACGAATTTCAATTTGTTGAAAACCGTTAGGAAGATCTAACGTAGAAAAATATTGTGCTTTACCTAGTTTATCTAAAATATCTGTAATATTAGGTAGGGGAAATTTATCTGCTACTGATACGTCATTGATACGACGTAGGTCACAAACTAGACGATATTTCGGCTTTCCTGAACCGTCAATCTTTCCAGATTTTGGAGTTGAATAAGGAGAATTTGAATTTCTTATAATATTTTCGAAATTTGATCTTTTACTTATTTTTTTTATAAATTCCTGCATATCTATCACTTTTAGTATAAATAAGAGTATCCGTAGTGAATTTTATTTGGTGTTTTATAGCATTTGTAAATGTTAAGGATATTCCTTCGTAATGGAAAACATCTCTAAATTCAAATCTTTTGTAACTCCCTGTAATTACAATGATCTAGTCTTAAATTTTTTAAATTGGCTTTAAGTTAGTTATCTAGGTCTTTATCAAAATATTGTTCATTTAAATTATAATCAACGAAATTGAGTTCATTTACATTATTTTGTTTCAATTTCGAGAGGGTCAAGAAATTGTATTTTAACTGGGTTTTCCGATAGGTTTAATATAGTCGTGAAAGTAAGATTATTTTTTATTTCTACTAGACATTCAGTGTGATATTCATAGGTATTTTTAGAGATCTCTTAGAGATTCCAATAACATGTTGTTCAAAAGTAAGTTTCGAGTCTAAAGCAACACCCAAAAATTGAACTTTTTCTGGATTATTGATATTTTCATTACGTCTAAAGGTGAAAATCATTTTCTCAGTTTTATTAATATTGAGATCAAGACGGTTAGCTGTAAACCAATCGCTCAAACTCTCAGTACACGTACTCACACTGACGGTCAATGTTTGGTAATCTCTAGATTTTAGAAGGAAACTGGTATCATCGGCATAGAGAGTGACACTATTCTGAGGCGGCAATGCAGATGTAATGTCATTTATATAAATAAGAAAAAGTAGGGGTCCTAGCACAGATCCCTGTGGTACACCGTGCTGAAGAATCATTTCTTCAGATAGTTTGCCGTTAAAAAAAGTTACTTGTCTCCTGCCCATCAGATAACTCCGGATTAGCCTGGTACTAATTTGGTCCACTTTGGTATTAGAGAGATGGGCCTAACATTGTCAAGGGAAGTCTGGTCACCTTTTTTATATACTGGATAGTTTTACTTGTTTTGAAGGCTTCTGGATAGATGCCCCCCAGAATACACTTATTAAAAAATCTTGTCAAAGGACCAATCAGGACATTTTTAATGGATTTTATTAGTACCATATTGAAGTCGTAGATATATTTGCTTTAAAACATCTATAGCATTTCTCACATGATTAAAGATTACCTCGCAAAAAGAAAAAGTAAACTGACCATTTGCAACACCTGAGCGTTCAAGATAATCATCAAAACTATTTATAGGCACTAGTAGAGCTGATACTAGCCTTTCAGCTGTGTTGGCAAAAAAATTATTGAAATTATCTGGATCTAAGTCTGCAGTAACCCCACGTGAAACCTTTTGTCTGTTACGGTTGATTATATCCCAAGCTGCTCTGGATGTTATCAGAGTTTTTTAGGTAGTTGGAATTTAACCTTCTCTTTGCCTCAGATATTTGGAACCTATAATTCCGCTTCAAAGCATTGCGTTCACTGCGCAGTAGACAAAAATAAGCTGTGTTCTCAACATATTAAGCTCAGGTCCAAACCAATCGATTTTAGGAGTTGCACAGCCTCCAACTCTCCCGCGAACTTCAGGAAATGCAGCATTGCGCAAGACAATTAACTTGTCTAAAAATATGTCACACATTTCATTCACACCAATATTATAATCTAAAAAACACCAGTCCTCAACTTCAAGACAGTTATACATATTAAAAATACCCTGTTGTGTTATTGGGCGAAACATTAGTTCACTAGGTTTTGTTATGTATTTAATTACGACTAAGGGACGTATATCTAAGTTAAAATGTATAGCACAGTGATCGGACAATACAGGATCAGAAACATTCAATCTGAAATTATCAATTTTAGTAAAATTTAAAAATACGTTGTCAATACAGTGAATTAGCCTAGTACGAGTAAAAACTTGCTGTTCAAAATTGTAAGATTCCATTTTTTTTCTCCATACTCTCTTTCGAAATGAACATTAAAATCCTCGTTGACAATGGTATATTTCCTAGATTAAAAGCAAGAGACAACAGAGTATTCATAATATCCAAAAACACCTTAAAATTGCCATTTAGTGGTCTATATACAGTGATAACTATAAGATTAAATTTCAACATCGCCATAGCACAAATTTCAGTCTTCTTGAATAGACAGTACTGATTTGCTATCAAGTGTCTTGATTTCCATGTTATTCCTTGAAAGAATAACAACTCCACATGTTTGTTTATTGTTAGGCAAAAAATTTATCGATCGAATTTTATTATGAATTAATATTTTATGCCTTGTACTAACAGTAAAGCAATCCATTGATACTTGTAATATTCCTCGCTACCCCGAAATTGCCCCTTTGTTCCGACCTAGATCGAAAAGTAGCCGATCGACGCCCTAGTTTTTTGGCAAAAAAATTTAAAGGGAGTTTGGTCGAAACCGTTTTTCAATGTAATTAGTGCCTGGTCCCTTATAGAAGTTTAATAATAATAATAACTATCAATATGTAATAAATGCATTCAAATCAATATTTTTAACTCATGGCATCCTGAAACTCTTATTTTAGATAACAATCCTTGTTTGTACCACCGGGGAGTGAACGGGGCCGTTGTTATTTATTATACACCTCAATAATGTAAAACATTTAATTAAACCTGAGTTTTCAACTTGTTTGCCGACGACTCCCTGATCTCTTGTAGTGAAAGATATACAAAATGCTATTGAAAAAATAAATCAAGAACTTGTCAACCTCGAAATTTATAAGTATAGACAAATTAAAACTAATAAAAAACGAAATATTTGATTCTTACAACAAAATACACTTTATTAATGATAATATTGAAAGGACCCTGCACAGTACTACACAATTCTCGCGTTTTGCAAATTTTGATGAAATTTTGATATAAGTTAACTCCTTAACTCTTAACTATATGCTCAAAATGCCAACTCATTTCTATGACCAGTTTTTAAGATACAGGGTGTGAAAAAACCTTTTGTATGAAAGAATTTGGGCACTGCATTAAGTTATAGAGCTTGTCTATGTTGGAGTTGTTTTTAAAGGCATATTGTATAATATTTTGTGTATTTTCTGCTGCAAATGAAACGATGAAAGCATACATAAGCGGCGTAATAAAAATGCGGACACAAGTGTTTTAATAAAGGGTAAACACAAGTTTTATCAACATTTTATAACACCAATGGAAAATTATTTAGGTCAACTGCATCTTCCACCAGGTGTAAAGTTCTACAAGGATTAGTTTTCGGATCTCTTAACAATTTAAAGGTGATGTGACTCGAATTTATCTTCTCTTAATGCTGCTAAGACAAGCATTGTCGGATTCAAATGTGTCGTTGATGATTTTGTTGGGGGCATTTTGCCCTTAAAGAACCAGAAAGTAAAGTAGATTTATCTACATTGATAAAGTAAAAGCGGAAAGTACCTAATTTTCGCACACATTTATTAAGAATTAACTACTGATTAATAATTAATATTTACGTGTACATTGTACTCGTATCTAGTATTATAGATCCTGGCTCTTGATGGAAAATATACACTGACTATATTATAGGAATCGATGCCTGGTTTTAATCAGTGCTCGAGTACTCAGTAGTCGGTGATTGTTTAGGGATAGTAAGAAAATGTGTAAATAGACTGACTATATTATAGGAATCTATTGCAGCATGCAGATAAATAGTTGATAAATAATATATTTTGTGCTCTTGAAAAATTGTGATTTTAAGTGGCTTTTGTTTTTCAATAATATATGTGATTGGCACCATTTTGTAGCTGACTTGAAAAACTGCATCATGAATAATCAAATTACTTGGGAAAATGGAACTTAATTTTCTTATGTAATTTCATACAGTGAAAGGAATATTCGAAAAAAATCGCAACCTTTATCATTTACTTCCAAGTTATCCTCTGTGATTTTCATAATGATAAATTGATCACTTTACATAATTCAAACAATGCCAAATTTTCACCAAATAAAACAGTAAGTGAAAAAGATAAAGTTATCTGTAAAAATGCAAATTAGCTGATAATAGTCTAGTAAAATATTGTATTTTGTTCTCATTCATGAAAGCCACCTGTTAGGGGAATTCCCCTGATGTTTTCTATGCAAAACAACAATTTACAGAAAAGCTTCAAAATCAAAAACAAAGAATTTCAGACCTAGATGTAGAGCTTAGTAAACTAAACCAAGAAAATAAAATTTTACTTGATAGATTAGAGAAAGAAATGCAAGAACGTGACAAATTGGAAAATAAGGTTATTTAAATTCTCTGTGATCTTCATAATGATAAATTGATCACTTTAGATAATTCAAACAATGCCAAATTTTCACCAAATAAAACAGTAAGTGAAAAAGATAAAGTTAATATAAAAAAAAGAACCCAGAAACGAGGAAGAAAACCGCAAGTTTTAATAATTGGGGATAAAGCAAACGTTATTGGTTGTGGTGCACTTTTTAAAAGACACACAAATTTTATTTAGAACATAAATTCACAGTATAAACATGATTACACGTTAAATGAAATAACTGCCCAATTGATATTATGTAGTAAAGGTTTTACCAAATTAGACTTTGTGTTTTTGTTTGTTGGGTGTCAAGATGCACTGAAGGGTAAATGAGTGGACATGAAGTGTCTTGATGATCTGCTATCTGCGTCAGCTAGAACTAGCTTAGTTGTGATTGGTTCACCCTTCGCGGCAAATAGGAGAGTACTTAACAAATTTATTTATGAAAATAATATAACAATCCAGTCCCGCTTGCACAATGATTTGTGTGGCTCGATGCTCTGGACAGCTTTATGCATGTTAGTGTGAGGTCATGGTATGGCGATCCTTCATACAATGGCAAGATATTACTTCATAAATTTTTGTCTCAGCTACTTTCTAATAATATTGTTGGACACGAGGGGTCGAGAGTGTCAGATTTAAGTGAGAGACTGGGTGCTGGGTTTTTAGCAAATTGCCCTTCTGCAGAAACTAAAGCATGTATAGACTTAGGTGAAAAATTCATAATAGTGCTTTTTAAGAGGAAGCAATGGCGTCGATGTTATGTCATTACTATTAAATATACAATCTATTAGAAATTAGGTTGATGAATTGCACCTTTTTGTTGAAAGCTTGAACTACCCAGATATTTTGTTGTTAAGAGCATTGACTAGATGTTTAATGTATTATTGTAGAAGGTTGTTTAGTCATGGTGGTACCTTAATTTTAATTAACGAAATTTTTTTCTATTGTACAATGTTGTTGAATTTGATAAGTTTAACAGTAGCGTGTCTAGAAAGAGTTTGAATTTTCAATAATTTTCAGTGCAAAATTTTATCTTTATATTATTTGTTTGTATAGGCCTCCTAACAATAGAGTTGATGGTTTTTGGATAAGTTAAATAAGAACACTCATTTGATTAGTAACCTGTTGGATGCCTTTAACTCAAACATGCATGTGAATGAATTTACACGCATTTCGAATCAGTCTTCTTCTATTATTGATTATTTTTGTACAAATTTATGTTGCGATTCTGTAAAATGTTAGGTTCTTATTGGGCCATCTCTTGCTTAACATGAAAAAACCTAAGGTATTGCCACGACGTGGCAGACTATACACTAGGGTAAATTATAGTAGGTTTTCTCGGCTATGCAAAGAAATGAGTTGGGAGAATATCTTAAATTTTGAAAATTCCCTTGGAAATTTTCATAGTAAACTTTTGCACATTCTTAACTCAGCCTTTCCTTTGAAAAAGATTAAAAAGAAAAATAAAAAACACTGGTTTACAAAAGGACTAAAGATTTCGGCTAAGAACATGGATCTTTGCATACTTTACAAAAATATTTTTTTTGATAATGTATTTTTGTGACATATTTTAATAAATACCTTAATGTATATAGAAAAACAAATAATTTAGCCAAACAAATGTACTTCTCTAATCCTATAAATAATGTTCATAATCAACAACGCGAAACATGGAAGGTCATAAATGATTTGTGTGAAAGGGGCAAAGCAGTAATTGAGTCAAAATTAAATTCTAGTCAACTTAACAAATTTTACTGCTCTGTAGATGCCAATCTTTCCAAAGACATAAATATTGGTACGGATGCTCTGAGCTATCTTCGGAATGTCAATGTTTCTGAAACGTTTTATTTTCATCCTACAGATATTTATGAGATTAAACAGACACTTAAATCCATTAAAAACAAAAATTTATCGGGAAGGGATTGTGTTTCTCTAAAAATATTTTTAAACCTTTCAGATCAGGCGTTACATAGTCTGGCTGAAGCCATAAATTGGTCTTTTTCTACAGGCATCGTCCATTCTAACTTAAAGTTGCCCACGGTAATTCCCCTTTTTAAGGGCGAAGACACTGAAGATCCATCGAATTTTAGACCAATATTCTTGCTACCAACGCTCTCTAAGATAGTTGAGAAAATGGTTAAGGGGCGGGTTGTAAGTTTTTTGAATCAACACAAAGTGCTGAGTAATGTACGGTTTGGCTTTCAAGCTTCAAGGCTTGCAATTGCAATGATGCAATTTTTTCATTTCTTGAAAAACTGTAGCTGTCTTTTGTGATTTATCGAAAGCTTTCGACTGTGTTGATCACAGGATATTGCTGCATAAGCTTGAGGTCTATGGATTTAGCGGCCAGTCTTTAACCTGGTTCAAGTCATACTTGTCTCAACGTTGCCAGTCCGTCATTTTTAACCTCATATAGTATCTTCAAGAGAACTGCAAGGGTCTGTATTGGGTCCTCTTTTACTTTTGATATACGTCAACGACTTGCCTATTATAAACATAACTTCTTTTACAATCTTTGCAGATGACACTACGATTCTTTAGCACGGCAAAAATTTAAATTCCCTTGTTCAGGAAAATGTTCAGAAAGATCTCATTAGGGTTAAGGAATGGTGTGATTAGAATTTACTGTCTTTTAATATTTCAAAAACCAAAGTACTTAAGTTTAAATTTAAAATGAATGATGTATTTTTAAATGGTAGTCTGGTTAATAATGTACAAGTTAATAAGTTTCTAGGATTGTATATTGATGAGAAATTGAAGTTTGAAACTCATATATTGACTATGAAGACAATTTCCAGAAATTGCTATGCATTAAGAGTTATAGCCAGAGAATTAAATTTTTTAAGAGCTAAAAATGTGTTATTTTTATCAAGTCGAATCTTTATGCTACCTTGCATATTTATTTTAGAGACTGTATACTTGATACATAAAAAGTATGAAATTACTTCTAATTTACATTATTCCTTTCGAAGTACTTGCAGTGTTTCATTGCCCATTCCTAAAACTGCTTTAACAAAAAGATCTTTTATTTGTGAGGGCAAAAATATGTTCAACCACCTCCCAGAAAGACTAAGAGTGTAAGATGTCAATTCAAAAAATAAGTGAAACATTTTCTTGCAGGGAAAGCCTACTATAGTGTCAAAGAATTTTATTCAGATTCTTGTTCTTAACGTTGTTGTGTGATAATGAATGTTATAACTGTCGTTTTTCTCAGATTTTTATTTAGATTTCATTACCAGTTTGGTAATTTGGAAATTGAAGATATAGCTTCGCGATGCTGGTAAAATTTTTGATAGTTAGATACACTTTACTTACATCAAACCAACTTGAGCTAAGCAAGACCTTATTTTTGAATATAATAGTGTTTTAAATATCGGACTGCGTTTTTCGCTAGCCCTGGAGTGCTTTATTTGAAATATTGTCATGGTTTATTTTAACAAATAAAATGTTAACAATGTGACGTGAATATATATTATGTCAGTTCACAGTCATAGAAATATTACAAGTGAATTATTTTGCCATGGGATTCAAATAAAGCCCCTCATGTTATGCTGATTTTTTTTGCTTTTAGTTGCTTATTAACAGGTTAATTTTCATACAAACACAGGTTTTTTTTTACTCAAAAAAAAAACACATATTTCAATAGTAGTTTATGAAAACTGTTTCATTATTTACAGTGAGTTATTATTTATTTTCTTATATTATTTTTAGAATCCTATTATTTGACTGTTAAAGTTATTATTAAATGCATACTTATTACAAATTAAATACTTGTTTTTGTTATATATCACATTTCCTAACATTATTTTAGTGCCTTAATACAGACCTTATGGTTTGTTTTGTTTTTCCTTAAATATCAATTTTTAGTTACAATTATTGGCTTATCTCAGTATTCACAGTCCCTAACCGACTCCATACGATATTGGATTCCTTAAAGTAATCGATTCTGAACAACACTAATCCAGTGGAGAATAAGAAAACCCATTTCAGAAAAAAATTTAACTATAAATCTCATCACTCAACTACAAGTTCAGCCGCTACATTTTCGATAAACCCCGTTAAACCGTTATTAGTACAAACTTGTAATAACGGTATATTTCATGTAAATATTGTTAATAACAATTAAAGTAAATCAAAATGTCTTAGAAACATGTTTCTTAGTTGTACCTTGATGTTGGATTTTTTATCAATTCAGTACAGTCATAGGAAAATGTTGTTCCTTGTGGGAAATATTTTTCCACACTCGCCAGAAAAATGAACTTTCCTTACTAGTTAACTATTTGCTGGGCGCTGCAGGATGTACTGCAGTGCGTAAAGTCTCTGTTGAGGTAGGATTCAGTGCTGCTAAAATGGTTTACTACTCTTTAGACTACGCATGCCTGTTTGTAATTAGACCAGTAGACACAAATATCAAATTTCTTGCAATTGTATTTGTATTTAACATACAGTATATTAAGAAATCAGGTTATTGGGACTAGACCGTGTCTAATGGAATGTAATCACTTTCCGACGTTTTGCCTTCGATTGAACGCATCTGCACGGATCTTTACCTCACGAGATCTGAACACTGATTAAACTCGGACGATACTGAGGGAGAGAGAGTTAAAAACAAATTGAAATCTGTAAGCATCCTACTCATTTTAAAAAAGATATGGATGAACATAGATCGGATATAAATAGGCTGCCTAAATATCTCTGAGTTCATTCAGTGTTCTAATCTCATGAAGTAAAGATCCCTGAAGGTGCCGTGCGTGCAATCAAATGCAAAACGGCGGAGTGATTCCTTTTTGACCCGGTCTAAACCCAAGAACCATGATTTTTTAATTTACCAAAGCCTCCGCTATATGTTAAGAGAGTATATTCTTTGAATTACATTAGTTATAAATATTCTATTTGCACGAGTTAGGTCTTTTTTTTGTTTAGGATTTCTAATGTATATTAATAATAACAGCATTATATTTATTTGTTTTTTGCAATTATCTAGCTTTTCTCAATTATATTTTCACTATTTTTTTTGTTTGCACCGTTACATTAAATAGTAGTTGTCTCCTGTATTAGGCTTTTTATGCGGTTTATTTATCGTTTATTTGAAAATCAGATAATTTTACATTTTCTATTGCACCTCCAGAATTGCTTTCTTAAAATAAAAAACAAATATATAAAACCAACAGTCTGCTGATAAGCTCAAGAGTGACACAAATAGAAAATTTTTTTCATTACAATTTATGACCTGCCTAAGCCTTTAAAAAGTTTGTTTGCAGAATCAATCATATTCTCAGTAGAGAGCACCAACTATTACTGATCTTTAAACTTATATATATATATATATATATATATATATATATATATATATATATATTAATTTTCAGTAAAATACACAGAAACTTAAACCTACAGAGTTGCATTAAATTTAATATACAATATAGGTACTATCAGGGATATTACAAAACATCAGACTTAACAGGTAGCAGCAGGTGCAGAATATAACACCCTTTGAAAAAATATAGCAGTTAGTGCTATGAATCGGCCAACAAGGTGATCTTATCAATTATATCTAAATATTTTTATATTACCCATTTCTTAATATTTGTTACAAAAGATTTATTATTAACTATATTTCATTCAGCAGGTAGCAAATTATATAACTTTGGAATTAGATATCTACAAAGTGTTTGAGTATTCACATTATTGGGTATGTTGATGGTATCAGAAGCTATAGATCTTGTATTAAAAGCATTAGTCAGAAGGTCGCCTGCCAGACCACTTTTTTCACATAGGATATTGATTTCTTATCAAATCATCAATCTTCATCAAAATATCAAATCTGTTGTAGTTAAAATTGATTTATTTAACATAACTTTTATGATACATTTTTGGTTTATAATAACAGGTTTGAGTAGTGCCTCCATGCCACTATTGCATAGTTCAATATAAATTTAACCACAGCACTGTAAATCCTTTGTAACAATTTAAATGTTTCTTGTAGATATATGTATATCCCACTGTAAAGTAATCCACATATATACACCCAAACACTTAACTCCAGTTTTCTGTTCTATTACAAAATCATATTAACAATTTTTTTGTTTGTGATAATATATTTTTCATTATGAAATTTAAGTTTACTACTTATTATTCAAATAATTCAAATATTTAATCTTAATTAACTTAATTATCTAATAGGAAATCCCAATACAAAATACAATTAAGGCACTAAAAAACAAAATATAAGTAAATATTATTTATTTATTCAGTCAATTACATCACAGAAAGCAATCTCCAAATAGTCTAATTAAAAAATACAATACAATACAATAGCACTAATAATTAATATTAACCTTATGACTACAGAGACTAGGTAAATCACTAATAACAATCAAAATTACAATCTGAGAATACATTATATTATCAAATAGCTTAGCCATACATACATAACAAAAAATAAAGTATTTAAACATTTTATATGAGCAACAATTTTTTTCTTGAAGGAACCAATAGAATCACTGACAAGGTTCACATTACCATTGCTATGTAAGGAGAGTAGGACGATTTTCAAGATAATATTTAAGGAGTGTGTGTGTATTTCTTGGAGAAAGATCAGTGAATCCACCATATTATTACACAATTTATATATAAAAAGTTAGCTAGACAATATAACACTCTGTTTTCGTGAAAGGAAGTTAAATTTATAAAGTGGTAAATGGTGATCGTATTCCCTTGAGACATGGTGCCATCTTGCTTAAAGCTTAAGTACTTAAGAAATCTGCGTTGCACATATTCAAACCTCTCCAGGTGGGTATTGAAGTAGGAATACCATGCAAGGGCTGCATATTGTAATCTCAAACTCAAAATGCTTTATTGTCTAGAAAGGGTATACTCTGATAAAGCTAAAGGCAAAAAAAAGATTTTACAATAGCAAACTTTAAAAAAGCATAGCATAAGAATAGTACAAAAAACCTAAGTGAAAAATTTTTGCTTTTTGTTTCAGAAAAAATTGACAAAACCTTGCCGATACACATTTTTCCTAATACATAACATGAAACAAACACCCACATATTATTAATCAGAAAATCCTGGAATATTTTTTATTG